>BQNB010022019.1:0-63519 GCA_026074375.1 Tanacetum coccineum | reverse complement strand
GCAGCAACGCACGAGTAATCCTGCTTGTTTTCATATAAGAGGTGTTTTACTAGTTACACTAATTGTAAGTGTTTAAGACACAATTTCATAACAAGTATGTGTAAACTTAATATTCTAATACTTCTATTTTAGAATATCGTAAATGCTTTCAAATATAGCAATTCTTTTCTAATTAGGTAATAATTTTATTATTATTATTAAAAGAGGTTTGATAAAACGTTCTTAAATATTTTTTTAATCTAGAAAAAATAAAATCTAAATTCGTTTTTAAAGAAAATTGAGTACAAAAGTATATGTGGCATTAGTATGAAAAACAAAACTTAAAAAAAAACAAGGCTAATTTACAAAGGTTTAAGGGGGAAAAACTCTAACCACCAAATTCGTCATATATAAAAGAAAAGGTTTTCCCTGGACTCCATTCATGACATGACGGAAAAAAAATCCTTTGCTTCAACTACAGTTCAGTAGCCACAAATTTATAAAAAAAAATCATAACAACCATGCCATCAAAAACACCAATACAATCGGAACATGAAAATCTCTCTATTTAACTTCCATTCCCTTTGTTAATTTTTTTATCTATCCGATTGTAAGGAATTTCAATTTGAATCAAAAATCAAAAAGCTGGTAATTGACGTTTTTGTAAAAATCAACCATTCAATTAAGGTTAGTGTTTTATATTATAGTATTTAATTGTTGATTGAGGTTATGAAACCAATTAATGAATTACTTTTATTGGATTAATTATGTAACAGATGGGTGTTAATTTGTTTTAATAATTTTAATTACTTTTATTGGATTAATTATGGGTTGTGGATAAATATTCGTTTGGAATTTGGTGATCATATGATAAGTTGTGATTGTGTATGGTAGACACATTTAAGTGGGTTTCTTGATGTTAATTATTCAAGACCTTTGGTTCATTACGTGAGATACCTTTTACATTAATCCCTTATGAGTAATAAAAAGTATTCATACGAAGGAAGTGTGCAAAGGGGTTTTTATTTAATTTTGTAAATGTACTTATAACCATCTCAATAGCGAGAGGTCAGTCTCTTTACTCTCGGGTAGGGGTATGCTTCTTGAGGGATTGAGTATCGTTTTTGTTGTACTTATAACCATCTCAAAGTACGCATGTTTAGGCAAACACTTTGATAGTTGTTTATTCAAAGTGCTTGCATAGCTAATATGATGCTCTAAATTTATAAGCAAATTGTATCAACATATTTTCTTATTTCAATAATAAGCAGCTTTTTGTTAAGCACTTGAAACTGCTTAGCTGCAATGAATTTTGCAGAGCAATTCATGAACACTTAACCCCATGGACAAGTACTATGCGGTGAAGAACAAACACAAAAAGAAAACAAGTACAAAACGTGAGATTATTAGTGGTAATATACAACAATTGATTACTTCTCATAATTTGAGGGAGGTAGTTGATACACATGTAATACTGTAGCTGATTATTTTACCCAAAAAATTTGTTACAGTGTTTATTAGGCAGACCACGAAGGACAAGTGTTGCGGGTTTCATAAATCAAGAAAGGCAGTTGATCTCATACTTCGTGTCTTGGCGTGACGACTTCAAAACCATGAAAGACGGGGCTGTCAAAATAACGGGCTTGCAAAGGTAACATGATGGCCGAAAGAATGAGAATACCGCAAATTCATGAATACCGCAAATTCATGAGAATCCTGCAACATGTTTTAGATCAATATCTTCGTCTTCTCATGAGCCAATTTTCAGTTATTTCTTGGAGATCACGGTAATAAATAACCACCTAACTTATATTTTGATTTTGTCTATTTTAAGATTACGTTTCATGTAAAGCCGGAGAGAAGTGATAACCTGCCATTGCCTCTTGTCCTTAGGATTTTGGTCATATGAATTAAACATGGGAAACATAAAAAACAAAAAACTCCGGTCAAGCAATGTTACAAACATATTCTTGACATTATTATCAGTCACGTACTAATTATGATAATTATCTCAGAAAACATTTTTATACTAACGAATATGATACAAAGTGTGACAAGGCTCTACATAATTGCGTTTTAGATGTTGTTTCATTTTGGAAAGGCTTGAAACGAGTGGGGGCGATAATGAATCTGGTTCAACAGCTACTACTATCTTCATTGGAAATGATATGCTATTCATCTCACATGTTGTTGACTCAAGCACAGTACAACCCTAATACGTATTTTGTAAATACTCATGATTGGTTTTGCTCAAGAAAATATTTCCCGATTAAGCAAAAAATTAATGTAAATTCGTTCATATATGACCGTCTAATTATATAAAAAGAATTTGGAGAAAAAAATTCTAGGTCAACTAAATCTAACCCTTGGAAAAATTACCCATTTTGACCTATTATGTTTGAAGGAGATTTGCGCAATTTATGTTTGATCATGTGAATAATTGACTAAAATTTTTCAGGTTAGCTGCACATATTGTAATGGCGTATGTCTTCACATTTGGACATGTTATGGTCTTTATAAGGAAGACAAAGATGTAACGGATACGAGGCTACATTTTCTTGCTTCTCAAATCGACGTCCAGATCAGTAAAAAGTTTACTGTAAGTTTAGGGTGCTGATAGATATATTGTGGAAACAAATAACGGGGTTTTGATAATGATATTTTATATTTTTTGTGTAGGTTCTCGTGAGAAATGTCCCCGCACATCCTGATGAATCTGTAAATGAACAAGTTGAACATTTCTTTCTTGTCAATCATCCCGATCAATATCTACAGACTGGACATATTAAGTCAGACACACCTTCTGATAATGTGATATCGTTCTGATTGTAGGTTGAAAAACAAGAACTACTAGAAAGTAGCCTCAACAAAGCAAATAATAGGAATGATGTATATGATGAGAAAAAATCTTGTTGGGAAAGAAAATATTAGTAAACCTAAAAGTTTACCGCAAAATACTAGAAGTGTCAACTTAAAGAATCCATCTCATCAGAAGCAGAATGGTACAAAAGCTCCTGTTAATACATCTGCCTGACATCATGAAAAAGTGATGTATCCTGTGAAGTAAAAAAACCCTAAAAGAAGCAAATAAGTGGGTCCTTCAACTTCTTTGAAAGGTAATTAGATTATTGCATTCATTAAATCTCTTTAAGGTTTTGAATAATAACTTGCATCTTAATTATTCAACTAATACTTTAACGAAAAGTACCAGCCAACCTTTGGCCTAGAAGTATCCGTGAGGATGCGCATGCTCCTCAAACAAATGATCGTGGGTTCAACTTTTTGAATACTTTAAGAGAAAGTTATGAATACTTTTTAGAGTGAAATGTGAACTTTTTCCCGGGGAATTTTCTTAGAAGAATTCCAGAGTTAACATAAACAAATGGTTCTAAGCGTGAGTGGGAGATTTACTTATTAAGGTTGCTCATCAGCTTATTGCAATATTTAACATTTAGTCGGGTTCAGGGTGTTTGGGATAGTGAACCAAAAAAGCTTATTTGTTATTTGAGAGTGAGATAACACTTTTAAATAATAAAAAACATAGTCAGTTCTATAAAGCAAACCCAAACACCTCGTAAGTTCATAATGTGGTGTAAACTTAGGTTGACTTTCTTCTAACAAATGTTGAATTATCATTTGTGGTTTATTCTTCTCAGAGAGATTGTTGCAATACATACGGTATTTGAAAGAGTTGGGGATATATATTCATTTCATGGTACATAGATTTATCAAAAAAGAATCCAATTCACGAACATGATTATTACGTGATTGTTTTTTGGCTAAATAGTGGTTTTCTTTTTTTATAGGGTGCCAATGTATGGACAGTTAAAGTTGGACCTATTATCTGCTTATGGTATCCTAAAACTAAGGTAAAGAATAATGCAACATGCATTGTTTCTTTCATATCTTTTTTGGTTGCTAGAAAAAGAAAGTATGGTTGATTGCAGTTTGTATATGATGTGATGTTGCGGCCATTTATAGTAAGACATGAAACAAATATGGAAAAGAGTTTATAGCAATTTAGAGACAAAGAATGAAATGTGGAAATTTATTATTGTCACAATTTGACTGAATTAGGCCAGACAAAGATCTTTGAAATCTTTTAGTATCTAATTTCTAAGCCCTCGCCCTCAACTCCTCAAGACCAGCATCTCATGTATCTAATCTTTTATATTATACTAAAAGTCTAAATTTAGTTTTTTAGAAATCATGCTTACTAATCCATGGGGTTTGAACGCACTGCCACACATAATAAAATCGTAGAATGTTGGCATAGCCTCTATTAACGAATTGAACTTGAGACCTCCTTGCATTTAGTGATGATAGTCACAAGTCTTTTTCTACTAAGGCCACCTCTATATGGGTTGATAAAAAAATTTTAAAATTAAAGCAAACTTTTGTGCGTTTAACTGTATTGTTTGATAATGACAAAAAACTCTTATATAAGTACTCCTATGAGAGCTATGTGCAGATTCTAAATTTAAGCTTTGTGTTTGCAGCTCATTGAAATTGAAAGATGGGAAGATGGTGATCAATGTCTAAGATGGCATCAAATTTTCCAGATATAGAATAAGTGATCAATATTCTCGAGTTGATTTAGTGTTGGTGTCCTTCTAAAGGATAAGTAAACACAACATTTCATTGCACATTCGGATCTTGAAAAGAGCAAAAATAGAATTATTGGCAAGAGCATGCTTCCTTTCTTTTGAACTTTGTGGGGATGTTGTCGTAATGTAGCACGTACGGGTTTTTTTTCCCTAAATTTGCTAATAATGTATTTTTATCTATGAAAAAAATAGTTTAATTTTGCTCTTTGTTTTAATTGTGCTTACCATGTTACCGTTGTTATTTCGGCTATTATAGCATTTTATAAGTTTTTGTGAACAATAAAGAACACTGATATAAAAAGATTTTTTATTTTTTCTTCCTTTTTTCGCTTTAAATTATGTTGGTTGTTTGTTTTATTTTCATACTGCATTGGTATAGTACAAATAAGCGTTTCTAATTCCTAAAAATTAGAGTTAAGTACATTTTTGGTCCTTGTGGTTTGGTGCGATTTCACTTTTGGTTCAAAATTCAAAAATGGTTTGTTTTTGGTCCAAAAATATAGTTTCGGTTCACTTTTAGTCCAATCCCGTGAATTTGCACTAAAATTTTTGGACTAAAAGTGAAACGAAACTATGTGTTTTGGACCAAAACCAAACCTTTTTTTTTTTGACCAAAAGTGAAAAAATGCACCAAACCACAAGGACCAAAAATGTACTTAACTCTAAAAATTATAGTCAAACTCAAGTCGTAAAAATGGGTATTTTTGTCATTTTTCCAAAAATTTAATATTAACAAATTTAGAAAAAAATCCGTGCGTGCACGGTATTATAACTAGTAGATATATAAAGAAAAGTTTAATTAGGAATAATTAACTTTTTGCATACGGACAAATCTTAGCTACTCATTTTTAGAAAGAAAACAAATGGAAAGGATTAATTGATATTTTCAATTAAAACCCACTTCAACCCCCATTTTTAAAATCCACTAATCTCAATAATT
Source organism: Tanacetum coccineum (assembly GCA_026074375.1). NCBI lineage: Eukaryota > Viridiplantae > Streptophyta > Magnoliopsida > Asterales > Asteraceae > Tanacetum > Tanacetum coccineum. The sequence goes on along the minus strand of BQNB010022019.1, from coordinate 57,993 downwards.
CTATATCCTTAACTTACATAAATTACAAACATCCTGATGAATATTTAATTATCTTTCTATTGACGTGCACTTTCGTATACTTTCGAAAAACTTTTTTTTGTTATTTTTTTTTGGCTACACTATTCTATTTGATATATCACATATGATATAACACTATTTTGTAAATTCAAACACTAAAAATGCTATCGTAAAATGTACATAAGTACTTATGTAGAACTCTGAATGATTCATTGTTTTAGGCATTAAAAAATACATATCCTTAGCTTTTCAATTATACATCACATTATCTTTGAACCTCTAAATCATTACAGTTTAATCTTAAAAGCTGGAGAAAATAGAAGAATTTTTGTACAGTTAAACTCGCTTGATGTATCACATGTGATATAACACTAATCTGCAAGTTCGATCACTAAACATGATGACGTAAATGGGCATAAGTAGGTGTGCAAAACTCTAATGAATCATCATTTTTGGCATTGAAAAATGCGCATTCTTAGCTTTCCAAACGTATATCACACATAGTTTTTCAACCTCCAAATCGATACAGTTTATTCATAAAAGTTAGAGAAAATAGAAGATTTTTCTTAGAAAGTCAAATTCGTTTGATGTAACACATGTGATATAACAATAATTTGTAAGCTCGAACACCCAGCATGATGTCGTAAAATAGATAAAAGTATTTGTACAAATTCTAAATGATTCACCATTTTTTGCATTGAGAAATACACATCTTTAGCTTTCAATCATACTGGCTATAGTACCCTTGCACGCATGGGGGGTTTTCTATAGAATTTTATTAAAGGCTCATTTGGTTTGTAGATAGGTTTAGAATTTAGGATTGGTTTGAAAGATTTGAGTTAGTTATGAGAAAAAATAAGAGAGAAAATATTATTATATGTAAATAAATTAAAATTTTAAACTAATATTGCATTAAAATAAAATCATTTATGAGAAAATAAAAAGTATAATAATATGATAAAAAGGAGAAGTACACAAGTTTGTAGCTAAAAAATTAGAAGCACAAATTGTGTCAGAATCTATAGACCAAAACCTACCATTTTACAATTGAATGGGTTTTGTAGTCTGACTCCATTACCCGATACCAAAAGATAAAACCAAACTAGTGTTTTTAATTTCTATACTAATCTAACAGTGCAATAACCTCATATCAAACACTTCTTGAGTATTATAATTCCTGTCTTTGTGAATCACGCACTCTTATGTAAATATTTGTGGGAACTATGGGTTTCCGCATAAACTACGACATCAATCAATAAACATTAAGGGCATGTTTGTATAACGTTATGGTTATCAAAGTTTACATTCAAACAATGGTGTTTGTTTGATAAATCTTGATATTCATATGAAAATGTATCAGAAAGAAATCTTCTATACTACAAATCACTCCAAAGAGTAAGGTGTCGAAACTATCATACTCAAGGGGCCTATTTTTTTTCTTTTTCATCACTAAGGAGCCGTTTGGTTTGTTGTTAGGAATCCCAATGGGTATCGGATTTAGTATGGGGTAGAATGACAATGGATATGAAAAAGTGTTATATACGATTGTTTATTGTTTGGATGACAAAATATGATATGGAGAAAAAATGTATAGATATTAGGATTTTGAAGTTAAAAAAGATGTGAATCTCACGTAAATGGTTTCATAACACCAAATTGTGGGTAACGAGTCTATGGCTATGATATACCCATTTCATTCCTGGGCCCACTAAACAAACATCTTTAATCACTATGAAACCCATAACCCATTCTCATATACCCATACCAAACGCACCCTAAATAAAATAAAGCATCACATTTTATAATGCTCGTTTGTTGTTTTTTTTTGTTGACACGTCATTGCATAAGCCAATTTTTTATGGAAAGAAAATTTTTCATTTATAACAATCAAGAAATAGTATATCATTATTTTTGGTATCAAGATCTAGATAGTATATCATTATTTTTGGTATCAAGATCTAGATTGTATCTAACCAAACAAGATTGTTGGAATCGATATCTTAATCTATATCCATTCCTATTCCATCCGTGTATCAAATGCATACTGATAGTCATTCCAGCGAGCAAACCAAACGGCACCTAAAACTAATGTTGTAAGAATAAGCTAAGTTGTGGGTGGCATATATATAGCCATAGTACAAATATATAATTATCTCTAAAAAATATATAATTTCCAATTATGCTACAAAATACATGTTTTGCTATGAAATGTAACACAAGATTACCAACTCAAAATGTAGCTACATCCTACATGTCAAACAAAATAGGATTATAACCTGAAATGTTCTTCTTAGAGGCTCGTCAACTACATATTTTCGCACAAATGGTTAAAATCCAGTATGAATAAAGCAAGATACATGATGATAAATTCAAAGGTATTTAATAAGCAAACCTTTACGCCCGCATGACAATAAACCTTTCACCATTTCACTTGAACTTCCTTAAAGTAACCTACCATTTATAAAGATTTTATATTGTTAAAAATATGTATATTAAGTTTTAGTAAAACAAAATGCAGCATTATAAGACTGAAGTAAGCAATGGTCATTGAGTTTTATTGAAATAGATAAACAGGACGCGTGATAACACCACAATGCAAATAGTTGACGACCAAATCAAACCATGTATAGGAAAGCTAAACTTTACTATGACAAACACTTTTAGATTAAAAACACTACACGTCAACGCAAAAGATTATTGAATATACTATTGATAATAAAACTTTCAAAAAGCATCTCAATTTACTATCATATTCATCAAACTTAACAGCTTGATCAACTAAACACTTAATGTGATTCATCTCTACAACAATCAGATGAATCAAGAGATTACTAAAAAACCCTAAAAAGTAATTTATCGGTTGTATCATTATATGTGTGATTGTCCCATTAATTTTTCTGCATGATTCTTTGATCTTGATCTGGATGATAAAATTGCATAAAATAACATCTATTTGTGAAAATAATGGTTGATCTCGCCTAAGTTTGTCTTGGATGAAAAAAGAATATCCGCCCAACTACCATTATCATCATCCCTGTCCACACCGCTCCTCTTTCCCATTCCCATTCTTCCCCTTCTTCACACGCCACCACACAAACCAAACCCTAATAGCACGGTGGATCGGTCCGTTGGCAAACTCAAAAAAGTCGTGTCACGTCAGGCAAAATGAAGTTGACACCAAAAATGCTAATTGGTCAGCCGAGATTTCTAAGTGCCAACCAGAATTCAGTGGCATTGGTTTGGCACCAGAATTCTGGTGCCAAACTTTTTTTTTAATTCTTTTTAATTAACTATTATTTAAATAAACTTATTAAACTAAAATGAGAAAATTCAATTCAAAAAAAAAAAATTTTATTAAAAAAAAAAGTCATTAAAATTAAAACGTTAATTACATTAAAAAAATACATAAATTAAAAGACATAAATTAAAATGCCATTAAAATTAAAAGACATAATTTAAAAAACATAAATTTAACGGCTCGGTCACTAGTTATGGTAGTAGATATTCGCACGGATTCGTTCCTTTTAGGCGTTGATGAAAGCGTCGATAGGTCGGATCCATCCGCTTGTGTCGACTTTTGGGGGGGGGGGGGGGGGGGGGGGGGGGGGTGTGGGTGGGTGGGGGTGGGGAGGGGGGGGTAGAACTTTCATGTCCTCCGCAATCTATTTGAGCTTGATCAACCGACTTCGTATCTACGCTCTCTTGCGAGAGCACTTGCATTTTGGCCTTGCGGTCTACGTCGTATTTTCCCCCATTAACTCTTGCAAATCTAACGGGTTTGAACGGAGCTACGTCCGAGTTAAGAACCGGAACGTTGACTTTTACAATCGTTGCAACAGGGAGGCTTGAGGCAACACAACGATCTCGCAAAATGGTCCGGATCCTTGTCGGAACCCGAAGACTACTTCATCGATGCAAGTCGATTCAGGTTTTTCCACTTATCCTATCTTTCAAAAATTCCAGCACTCTGGTGCTTAAAGACTCACCCGACGATGGTTTCATACAATTAAGAGCACCCTCTTCCATAATTGGAATCTCATCGATCTCCCCACTATGAGCAAGCGTTCTCATACAATTGTTAAACTACATAACCGCGGCATTCATTGGAGTTCACTTTGCCCGCAACATGTTTCTTTGTACGCTCTTGGAAGCCTTTTTTGTTAGCTTCTGATTGTACCACATCTAGGATTTTGTACCAAAAAGTTCTCAACTTTTGATTCACACCCGGTTTTTGGATCCTCGGAATATGAATGAAACTTTATCCGCCATAAAGCAACTCCCCGGCTTTGGTTCACGCATTGTCGAATCCGTCCTTCTTTGGTTTCTTCTCAACTTCCACATCTTTTCCATGTGTATACTTTTTTGCTACCGACTTCTTTAACGACCGCGGTTAACTTCGACTGTCGGGGTTGGAAAGCGGGAGTCCTATTCTTCTTCTTCGGTTTTCGTTCGACTAGGTGGTGAGATTGTTTGCGTCGTAATTGGTTGGGAAGTTGATGAATTGATTGATTGTGTTTGTTTGTTCCATTTCATTTTGCAATATTAATTGGTGAACAACATGTGTTACTTCCAAGATTATATATAGAGTGGAAATTTTGGGTAGTAAGGCATTTGGTAGAATGAAGGTTGAGTGTAACCGCCCGTGATTCGAAGACTAACCATACAGGAATTTGATTGGTTTGGGTTGGGTCGGTAAGCATACCGGAAATCAATTCGGGTTGGGATTTATTTTTTTGAGTGAAAGATGAGAGAATTGGTATAGAAATTGTGTGTGAAGTTATAAAATATAAAGCGGGTATTTATAAGATTTTTAAAAGGGTAAAAATAGGGGTATTTATAAACCCGCTCCCCCCAACTGCTCCAAACGGATACTTTAAAAAAAATAAAAATAAATAAATAAATAAATAAAATTATCGATCGCGTGGGCTGTTAGTCACGGCGCGAGAGTGCTTGGCGCGAACCACGGAGTGGTGCGCCATGGCTCAATCTCGCGCCATGGCTTGGCACGAAGCCATAACACCACCACTCCCTCCCCTCTAAGAGCACAAGGTACGGTGGCTGGTGGCTTAAGCCATCGGCGAAAACGCCAGCCCACGGCGCGAGAGCCACACCGTGGGTGGCGTTTTCACCTCTCGGGCCGCCACCACATGCCGAGATGGTGGGCGAAAACGCGAAGTGAAAACGCGAGAACCGTACCATGCCTTGCGTTTTCCCTTTTTTCTGGCGTTTTCGTTTTTTTTTATTAATCATTTTAGATTTTTATCCATGTGTGTGTGCGAAGTTGCAGGTAGTGAAATGGGGGGGGGGGGAAGAAGAAGGGTGGGAGTGGGTGTTTTTTTTTTTTTACTTTTTCATTTAAAACCTTATAGTTATATATGTTTACATCAATAGCCCCTAATGTATTTATGATTTTTTTTTCATTTTTAAGAGTATGTATTTTTTTTAAATAAGTTTTTTAAAACTTCATGTATTTTTTTTATATAAATGAATTTAAAAAAGTGAAAAAAAGTGAGGTCTCCATAACACCAAAAATTGTGATGTTGACTAGGGAGGGTGTTTTTGGTGTTTTTTGTGTTTTGGTGTTATAAAAAAAAGTTGTGATGTGGCATCACTTTTTGTCATGGCTCAGTACTGTACCTAGTGCTCTAACAACAAAGAAACAATCCCCCTCTAACTCACCAGCCGCAACAATAATCGCGAAGTTCTTACTCAAAACTACCACACTTAACAACACAACACACAATCCACTATTTCCTTCAAAACTCTCATTCACAAGCGTCCCTAAACCACAAGGAATACTCCCACTCAACTCATTATTCGTTATGAAAAACCTAGTCAACCGCCCTAAATTCGTCAACCTATTCGGTATACTTTCACTCACTTATTACCAAATAACACAAACTATTAAAAAAAGTACAATGACAATATGTGATTAAAGACATAATAATGGTTTAATTTTAATTAATAAAAAATAGAAGAGAGCACAACAATTCACAATATCAACAATCGACTAATTTAATAATTGAAACTACAAACAGAATTAAAGTTATAAAAAAATGGTTTACAAAATTGGATTAAGGTTTTGCTTAACATGATTATAAACATTTAAATATAAAAAAAATTAAAAAACTATAAGCTAAATCTTACCAAGGCCATGTACACCATCAAACCTGATTGTTAATTGATGAATAAATTTTGGCTTTAGGTTTAAAATAACATTAGAAAAAAGTGGAGCGGGTTTTTTTTTCTTTATCTGTATGATGAATGCTATCTTTTCTGAAAACTATTACAGTATTAAACATGGTCTATTGAGTCCATGTGTATTTTTCATTTTTTCTATATATATATATATATATATATATATATATAGTGTGTAAAACGAATTAATATTTTATTTTTGTCAAATTAGGAATTATTGAGGTTTAATTATTTTTAAAATTCAAAAAAAAATAATTTAAAAAAATCTTACTCAATAAGGAATGATTTTTGTTCAAAAAAAAATAAAGAATTATTTGATTTTTTTTAAATACAAAAGTCATCACTTGAAGTTTTGATTTATTATAGGGTAAATCGCATAAAAAGGTACCCATCTTAGGTTTAATGTTAATTAAAGGTACTCATCTTTTTTTCTCAATTTAAGGTATCGATCTTTTTTTTTTGCAACGTTAGACAATTAACAGGTTTTTCGGTTACATTTCTAACGATCGTTATTTTATTATTGCATCGTTAGTCCTTTATATGATTTTGTTAAAAAAAATATTTTCTACTTATTTTTAAAAAATTTACACATTTTTTTACACGTTTTTATACACACATTTTTTACACGTTTTTATACATAGTTTTATATATATTTGTATACACATTTTTATGCACGTTTGTTATACACACATTTTTTTACACGGTTTTATGACACTTTTTTCTACATGCTTTTATCTCAGATGTTATACTTCATTTTTATACACGTTTTTACAGACACATTTTTATGCACTTTTTTTAAAAAACGTGGATAAAATTGTGTGTAAAAACGTGTATAAAAATATGTGTATAAAAATGTGTGTATAAAACGTGTCTATAAAAATGTGTATAAAAAATGTAGTGTATAAAATGTGGATTATAATCGTTGTAGAAAACGTGTATTTAAAAAAAATGTGTATAAAAAAAATGTGTATAAAAACGTGTAAAATGTGTAAAAAAATGTGTAAATAAAAACGTGTATAAAAATGTGTTATAAATATGTGTAAAAAATGTGTGTATAAAAACGTGTATAAGTTTTAAAAATAAGTAGAAATTACTTTTTTTAAACAATAATATATAAAGGACTAACGACTGCAGTAGGATAAAATAAAATACGATCGTTAAAAATGTAACGGAAAACCTGTTAAAATACTAACTTTGCAACAAAAAAAAAGATCGGATACCTTAAATTGAGAAGAAAAAAAATGAGTACCTTTAATTGACATTGAACCTAAGATGGTTACCTTTTTATGCGATTCGCCCTTTATTATATAAAAGATTTCAAAACTTATTCATGCATATGACTATAGAACTGTTAGAATACTATAACAGTTTGATTGAGGTTTGATATTGTTTTAAATTTTTAAATTTTAGATATATCCTATGTAATTCTGATAATTTTTAAATTATAGATATTGGTTTTCTTTCTGTGATTTACAAAACTAAGTCGTGAAACTATTCTTTTAGCAAATAACATATGCACTATTTGATTATTTAATTATTACACCTTAGAGAATGTCGGCATTTAACAAATCATTTTCTTTCTTTACCGTTGCATTGCGTGGTTAACTAGCTATTTTATCAAATGAAGCCAGGCATATGTGTTGGATACCAGTGAAAAAGATAAGCAAACGCATCTATTTGTGGCATTGCTTTTTATTTTATTGCTTTTGGGTTCAGTTTCGTCTTGAACCAATGCACAACCCTATCACACACAGTTCAATGGCCTGATTTTGATGTTCCCAGATTGGAAAGAAAAAATGAATTGCCATCAACACAACCTGTGTTATCCAGTTTAATCTATAGTGAAACAAAATCACATCCCCACATTAATCTCAGGACTAGTTCACACAGCCGGTACTTCCCCGTAACAAGGGTATGTCATTGGCAATAAGACGATAACGTCGTATTGGTATGAAAAAGACACTCGCTTCATGCACGAGGCCATCTGGTCCTGATGTATGAGAGGCTGATCCAAGTCCTCAAGATTAACGACACCACAAACCAAACAAACAGATCACATGCCACATTAAGCATGTTCAACTTAACACAAACCAACGGTATGTAAACTTTACCACAAGACTGAATCTGAGTAGCAGTATAACTTCATAGCAAACACTAAGACTCAAGTCGTATAAAAATGACGAGCATAAAACCAGGGATAAAAACAAAAATAGTCTATAAACTTTCTCCATACCAATTTCAGAGTTAGGAGCAAACAAAAACAAAGGAGGATTCATTTGTGACCAATCCAGGTTGCCCTTTCCTTCCCATCTCCTTGAATATTAATGGTTAAGGGACTCAAACCCTATACACATTTCTAACCTTCTAAATCCTCGTTACGCTACAAGGGATCAACATCACAACCGAGCAACAAAATAAGCTCCTAATTTAATCCCCCAAGAAAATGACAAACTTACACAACTAAGTTCATAAAGACACAGTAAGTAAACATTTAAAAAATTATACTCGTAAAAGAAGCAAACTTACTTTCTATCATCAACTGTGCACAATCTGATGTCAAGTGCACTTTCTAACACCACAACATGGATCACGATATGTATTTTTTTCATCTTATTTATCATCAGCCCATGTATTCTCGTCTATGATTTCCAGAATTTGTTATCCGGAGCATGAAAAATCTTAGTCCACCATTAGCATGGACCCTGAGCAGAATCAGCAGACAGCTTCCTTGGTCTTCATCGTTTTTATGGGGAAGGCTGGCACGTAATAGTTCAATAGGCATTTCCCTCCTACTGGCTCTTGCTGCATCTGACCTGATAGCGGCTATGTCATAAGCACTGCCTGCCTGAGCCAGTAACGACTGAAAAACAGTATCATATTTACTAAAGCAGTACTTGGTGAGCAGTCCAAAGAAAGCATCAAAAGACGCCTGCCAAAAGGCACGATTAGACATGCTGCAGTTACTGACAGTGTTTGGATCAGTTAAGAGCTCTGTTCCTCTTTCTAGTATGGATTTTAAAAGAACAGAAGCCCCATCACCCGCAGAACTTCCAACAGGGCGAAGTGGAGGATGCTCTGAAGAGCATACAACAGATGCAAGACACGCACCAAGTGCCCTAAGCTCCATATCATGAACCGAAGACGCAACGGTCTTTGCAAGATTATGAGTAGTTTGTGCTGACCCTGAATCTCCAGGAAGAACTCCAAATAAAAACCTTAAATGACGGAAGATAGCCATGCAAATTATGCGGGTTAGGTCACTTCCAGGGGAGAGATGTTGAAGGTACCTTGATAGAAGCTTACGTCCCTTGGGAAGAGAAACTAAACGCAGGAATACAAGATCATCTTTTGGAGCCATTTCTACTGTCTGTCCGTTCTTGCCTAACGGGTCGACAAGCTGAAGTGATGTTGCCAAACCTTCTAGAAGAACTTGACCCTTTGCCTCAGTTGGGCCCCCACCGTTCTTGGAGCTGATTAAAACTGTTAGAAAGCGGTCATTATCTCAAGTCTAAAAGAAGACAAATGCCATCTTCAATGGTGACTCTAGCTGCAAGCAAGGGCTCTTGTTCCAATGGTTTGTCCAACGTTTTCAGATCAGTAGTATTGCCACTACCAGATGACTTTGGTGGATCAACTTCAAGAAGCGGTCGAGGACGACGTATTGAAGAAAAAGAAACCCTTCCCAGAGCATCAACCTGAAGAAAAGCATGCGGCTCGTTAGCAGCACGAGCTCTGGGAGGACAATCCCTCAACTGAGTTGGGCAAAAATGGTATGATGTCTCAGGGGGCTTTTTTTCGCCCCACTAGATTTGTTTGCCATGATAGCTTGGTGATAGTAATCATCAACATAAGGATCATTACTGTGTGTGGCCGCAAGCTGCATTCTTAGAATATTTTCTATCTCGTCAGTTGACATGTATTTTGATTTGAACTGTGGCCACCCACTGGTATCAAAGGTCGGTTGGAAGTATCTCTGGCCCGGTCTACCTTTCTGCAATGTTTTAGGTCTTGGATCTCTTGAGCCTATCCCAAGAGGTTCAAAATTGTTCATCATAGGTGGGGAGGGAGAGAGATGGTGATTCATCAGGTTGGGTAACTGGGGCTGTAATCCAGATAAATGGCCAAAAGGTGGCTGAAACTGATGCTGCAACCTGTGTTGCTGTGGTTGCTGTTGAGACAGCATCTGCTGGGGCATCAATCCGTTCTTATGAGCAAACTGTTGTTGCATCATACCATTTGAAAGATCGGGTAAATTCCCACCAAACTGGTTTTGTAGTCGATTATTGACAGCCGGGCCAGGAGGACGAAACAGAGGCAAATTCCCACCGAACTGTGACCCGTGATGCATGCCACCCATCTGAAGCTGTGAATTTGGTAAGGGAGACATATTGGAGAACGACGGTGGCATCTGCTGTCCACTAGCCGGATAAGGAGCATTAAGATGTCGTGGTTGCTGGTTTGGTGAAAATTGAGGAGATCCGCCACCTGGAGGAGGGTAAGAGATGAAAGAAGACTTAGGGACAGGTACCGGCTCACTAGAAAACTGCAAATTATGACCAAGGTGCTGCTGCTGCTGATGGTGCTGCTCAGGGTAAGATGATGTTCTGTGAAGATTCTTTGATTCATCTATCAGATGCTGATTGATGTTCTGTTGTTGATACTGCTCAGGATGAGATGATGTTCTGTGAAGATATTGTTTTGATTCATCCTGCAGCTGCTGGTTAAGATACTGTTGATGTTTGTCTTGGTAGGATGATGTCCTGTTTAGTAGCATTGATGCATCTTGAAGAGGGAGCGAAGAATTTGACCATCTATTGCTTTGCTGCAAACTTTCTGCGTCAATAACATCCTGGCCAGGCCAGTTGGTGTATTCTCCTCCATGTGCCCACACAGCTGCAGATGAAGCTAGAGCAGAAGCAACAGAAACAGAGCAATTTCTCATGTTAATACATTACGACAAAAAATACACCAAAACAGTATATCACTGATCTAACTTGAATCCAGGCACAGCTTCATAGCAAAGTTATAAGGTATAACAGAAGCCATGTTTGACTATCCATAAGCGCGATCATGTCAAACCCAGAAACTAAAATATCTAAATCAACAAGAAGATGTGTACTCACTTTCTCTGGAACCTCGCTCACCAAAAGCTCCAATGCTTGACCCCATGACATCTTTGTCGAGCTGTAGATTAAGATGAAAAAACAAATACATGACAATACGAACACACTAAAATAACTGTCTGGGCATAATTTTATCATATTAAACACTACACAAAATGTCGAATAATAAATAAAGTAGCTAAATAATACAACATGCCCTATTTCTTCAGCGATCGGCATTATAAGTTCCATCTTTTCATTTCTTATAAACTGTTTTACCTTTCGCAGCATCTAAGACTTGTTTACAGTTGTTAGACACCCATTTTTCTTCATTTCCTTTGGCTCAAGGGTGTCGTCTAATAAAACGTTAAGCGGAGGTAGATAAACAAGGGAACTTTTAGAGACTAATGCCTAAGCAGAACCCTAAATCGACTTTCCATCATATATAAAACGTTAAGCGGAGGTAGATAAACAAGGGAACTTTTAGAGACTAATGCCTAAGCAGAACCCTAAATCGACTTTCCATCATATATAAATACAATTCCTAACAGATCATGTATACAAATAAATATTAATAAATCAGTAAGACATTTTGTCATAATATCTTGTCTACATGACTAGTTTATTACTCCAATAATACAATTACTCGTTATGGACTACATAAATAACCCCCTCAGTTGAGAAAATCCTATAGATGGAAACAAATAAAAGTCACTTAAATTAATCGGAATCCTGCGTTATGTTTTAGGATACCGCGACAGTAGTTTAACAATTAGTAATCAATGCAGTGGTCATATTTAAGCCTAGGTGACTGATTAGGTGGCCCTATTGTTTTCCTAGCTGGAATATGCCTTATACTGTCCAAATAGCACGTAAAAAAGATGTGTCCAAACAGCCCTATACAAGAATATTAGAATGATTTTCCTGCACTTAATTGTTATCCAAACAACCCTCAAAAGGTTCATCTAAACAACCCCTATACCAGATTTTTAGAAAGGTATTTTTGCACTAGTTTGCTAACCAAACAACAGTTAATAAGCCTGTTCAAACAACCCCTCAAAAAGTCTGTCCAAACAGACCTTAAACTAATTTTTTGCACATTTTTAATTGCTGATTTTTTTCATAAACAATTATTGTTTAAGAGTTTGGGGAGAGCATGTCTTACTTGGGTCGATGGGTCATAAGTTAAAATCATGACTTGCTTGTGCCATGGGTCTGATAAGATTATTAGTTGGGTCTGATGCAAATATAATCCACACGACAAGGCTGTCTTTTTGTAAGGACCATGGCTATTAAAGTAAACTTCCTGATTGTTTCTCCATTACACAAATGTAACAGTTACACACCATGCCTCTTTTCCTGCAATGTTTTCAGAACTTCTGGAATGCAATCACAGATGGCTCTGCTTTACTATTCCGAAGAAACCAGTAAAATACTTGGCCGAATGTTTCAGAACTGTCATAATAAACCTTTGATTTTAGTGCTATTTCTAAGATATAGTTTGATCCAAAAGTGCATCTAACCGAAAGGGGTGGTCTAATTCTTAGTTTAACATGGTTTTTTTTTGTTAACCACTTTTTGACCGACCAATTTACCCATTTGAGCTAACCGTCAAATAATCTACTAGACATGTGATACTATTCTTCTAATAGTTGGTTCAAACACAAACTACAAAATTATGTCTTGCACGAGTTCAGCAATGGTTTTTGCAGATAGGTTTGATAAAAAATACTCCAAAGCTTTCTTTTAGAAATATATTTAACAAACTCAGAAAGACTCTCACAAAACTTTTCGGCTAAGTGACCAGTGAATGATTTTATTAAATAGTTTAAAAAAACAACAAGCACGGTTCCGAGACAGATAGATTTTTTCATTAGAATATCCAAGTTTAAAACACTGTAAGAAATGGTGTATCTAATGCCTGTTTTTTGTGAAGCGAAAACGCATGCAAAATGGTATGCCCTTTTAAGGGCCAAATACCCAAAACTATTGAGCGGCGAGTAAGCAATTACGCAAATCATAGTAGCCACAACATTGCACAAAGGGGGTGTTTAAGACATTAACAAAATCAGACAAAAACTGACACAGTGGTAGAACATATAAGCATAGGTGACAACAAAATTATACAGTTCATGGCCATGATTGATTATCATTGGTATCACCATTATCCACTTGGATCATAGAGATAACTTCAAAGATAAAACCAAAACTGAAGGGTTGCTCTCTCTACAACTTCTTATATACACATGTTCCACAAGCCTAAATGGCCGGCCCAACCATGAGACAAGACAAACATATGTGATGGAAAATATGTTATAAGAAAAACTTATGCTATAGGAGGAAGACTGTTAAATCACATAGAAATCACACGTCAGCCTTCGGAACAAGAAAACTAAAATTCTATAAAATTACAAACTCAGATCATAGGGGAAATGAGGAATAGAAAAGAACACATCCTCTCCCAAAAATAACACCACTAAATGACTATACAACAAAAACCAAATAACCAAATCGTGTATCCAATATATGTTGAACAATAGCCAATAACAAAAATATACCTAAAGTTGATCCATGTCCCAAAAGATACAGATATCACCTGATTCCAATGTTACTTGACCCATATGACATTACGGCGTACTAATAACTACTCGTTTAAGTAAAGGCTGTAATGCTAACCTTTGAGAATGTAGCTGAAATATCGTCGATCCCTGGAAACACGCCCTGCAACATAAAACAATATCACTTTTCATGTTCACATCCCAAATATGCTTACATGGTAATTAGCTAAATTAAGCATAAAATTGCAATATAGCAAGTTTCGGAAGATAAGAGATAGGCGGTGGGCGAGCTGGATATCTTGTATATAATATATATATATATATATATATATATATATATATATATATATAATAGAAAATCATTCTAAATTAATACAAGCAGCATGTACCAACAACTGAAAACACGGACCAAGCAACTGACAAAGTGTAGCACGAAAAACTATACACCACTGGCGAAATTAAAGGCGTTATTAAAAAACTTGGACAATATTTGCATGTGTATCACCTAGTATTCTATCAACAGCGTCATTTTCGGATTATTATTCATTCAACATAAATAATGTGACTCATTAGTAGATACTCCTAAGTATCCTGGATAGAGATAAAACATGTGCTAGCTTGGTTCCTCAAGTCCCATTATCTACGGTGTAACTAATTTTTATCTTATTTTTTGTAAGATAAAGAAAACCAATAGTACGAGAACCAAAAACGCCAATTTAGAGAAACAAGTTGGAATTTGACTAAGAGCATAATACAAAAATGGCATGTGTCTGATAACTTCCCGGGATATATACAAAAAAAATTAATACACAAGAACAAAGACCTATTACATCTAACATTGGTATTAGGTAAGATGATGATTCTTGGTAATTATAAAAGTACAAAACTATAGTTCAATTCTCCCAAAAGAAAACGTTTCATAACACCGACCAACTATAAATGTAATTTTGTGCAAACAACCTTGAACTTGAAGTGGTCATGCCAAGCTCCTGAAAAAGGGAAAGCTTTACCCGGTTTAATTCTGTGTGACGGAGGGTTCAAACACCATGAATTAGTAGGCCAAACCATGGTTACTAAAGAAAATCCGCGTTAATGCTTTATAAAAGAACACATGAATGACTTTGTAACATCATATAGTAGAGCTTTAGCGTGATGCCCAACAATAACATAATATCTATTTACTATAACGCAATAATCCATTTTCTAGCACCACATACATATACACTCAAATATCGACATAAACTAACATAGCAAGTATAGTTAAACTAAATGATGGTAAAAAAGCAGAAAACAGCAAAGACGCGTAAACCTCCAATACCTCTTCAGGCTCCAACAGAAACTCCTCCTCCTCCTGGAACTTGGCAACAGCAATATCTTCCTCCTCGTCGTCATCCAAACCTCCCAACTCAACTTCTTCCAACACTTGGTTACCGAAAAACGCATACTGAGACGCATCAAACTTCGCACCACCACCTAAATCACAACAACAACAACAATTCATAACGAATTTAACACCAATTATATATAAATCAATACAAGATCTAAATATAGATCGATAAATAACTTTTATAATATACCTGATGGATTATGATCAACGAATTGTTCCATTAAAAGAACGATTACACAAAATCGATGATTAAATTACTGAACTGAAGATTATTTTATATATATATAAACCCTAGAAACAACAGGAAGATAATTTTAATAGCAAAAAAGATGGAGTGAAATTGAGAAACCCTTATTTTTTAGGGTTTGTGATTTAGCGATTTAGGAAAATGGAACAATGATTTGCTGGATAACGATCAAATAATAAACAATAATAATAAGTGGTTTATAAGTACTGGACGGTGAGCGGTATATACATCATCATCATATTATTGTTGTTGCATAAGGGTTACAAATGTATACTTTTTTTTAAGGTAAAGACAAAAGTGCAACATTCGTCTCCAAACTCTTTCTTATTCTCGCATTTAATCATTTTTACTATTTGAACGTCGTGTCTCTAAAGTCTCACAGTTTCTCCTCACCTTTGGTCCTTTTCTGGCTAACGCTCTCAAGCCCGGTTTGTGAGCTTAGGGTCCACTAGGGTTCCATCATGTAATCTCTATAAATAGTGGCTTAATAATACATTACAACCCACGGGGTTTTCATTGTCTAACATGGTATCGAAAGTCTGATCCTCAAACCTAGGTGGCTACGTTGAGCCGCCTCCCTTAAAACACCACGTCTGATCTTTTGGTAATCGTGCACAGGTCACGATCTTTGGTATTGATTGTGTTGGTGATTTGTTTCCCATTTGATTCGGTATGTTGCTTCGCTGATGACATCACTCCACCACGTTTCATTTTTTATTTATTTAATGATCTTACCCAAAAAGATTCAAAGGAAAATCAATCTTATTGATTGAATAAGGAATTGAAGAATGAAGAGTTTATCAAGACGTGGTTTATTATTTGTTAAAAAAATCTTTGTTTTATCTATGTTTATCAATTCGTTTGAAGATTTGTCTCTGCATGTTGGCGGATCTCTTCAACAACTAATTATGTTCATTTGTGTGATGTTTTTGCATGTCACGGTTTGAAGACTTCAAATGCTCTCTCCATTCTTCTATCCATTGCTAGATCTTTATCAATAAAGTTATGATTTTATTTTCTTTTGTGTTTTCTCTCCAGTCCGAGCTTTCGCGATTTCGCCGCTCGGACTACGGGGGAGTATTAAAGGATAAATAGGCACAAGCCCGGTTGTGAGCTTAGGGTCAACTAGGGTTCCATCATGTAATGTAATCTCTATAAATAGTGGCTTAATAATACATCACAACCCACGGGGTTTTCATTGTCTAACAATCTAGACTAGCCAATTTACATGTACCTCAAGTGTGATGAGTAAACTCGTCCTTTCACCGTTTACACCACTCCCCTCTAGAGGTGTTATCGGGTCAGGTCGTCGGGTTTTTGGATTAATCGGGTTGGTTGAATCGGGTTTTGACTTTTGAAAGTATGACCCGCAACCCGACCCGATAAAAGATCAGGTTATCGAGTTTGGGTCTAATCGGGTTCGAGTTATATCGGGTCGGGTTTAATTGGGTTTGGGTTGACCCGATAATTATACTTATATTGTCTCTAAAAAAATTATCTACAATCTCTCTAATTTATAAATATAGTAGTATTGCGTTGAAAACAAATGATGTGTGCAAAAAGTAAATAAACACACGGCTTTTAATATTAAATATTACAGTATTATGCATGCACCAAGATATAAGGGCTCGTTTGGTTTATAGATAGGTTTAAGATTTGGATTTAAATTTTGTTTATGATTTGAATTTGAATTTAAGATATGAAAGAGAAAATAATATTTAAAAATATATTATATGTTAAAATATGAGTTAAAGATTATTTATATTAATAATTAATGAATAAAAGTATAAAGATGAGGAGGAAAAAAAATTTGGGCCCACTCTAATCATAAAACCCACTAAACCCTTTACCTTTTGTATACACTCTCATATTTGATTTACATAACTAAACCTACATACACAAAAAGCAACCAAACAAATGATTTGGAATTTCAAATCCAAAACCCAAGCTAACCCTCAAACCAAACGGGCCCTAAGAATAAAAATACCATTTTATGAATTCAAGATGTTACTGTAATGTTGCACAGTATGTAAAACGACAATTTGTAAGAATGAAGACTTATAACAAAAATAAGATTATGTTACTATTAGGATTGGGGAGTGCTCTACTAAGTAATGAATTATATAGTAGTGGTAACGAACCGTGGAATGTAAATATTGTTAGGCTTCTAACCGTTTATTGAAAAGAAAAGGTTGCATATATTTTCGGGTCTTACTGGGTTGACCCGATAACATAAATTACTCAACCCAAACCCAACCCTATAACAATATCGGTTTATCGGGTTCGGCTCCAATTAACCCGATAAGCTTTTTCAACTCAATTAAACCAGATGCCTTGTCGGGTTCGGGTTCGGGTCAACCCGACCCTATTGACACCCCTACTCCCCTCATTTAATGTTCTGAGCCAAACTATCCCATCAGTTGTTCCCGCTCAAACCCAAAGCCGCCGTATAAACAAAGTGTTTAACACATCTAGTCCTCATTTTCTTTCACCCAAAAAATCATCATTGTCTCTTAAACTCTTATTTTTTTGTCTTCCCAAATTTCTATACATACAAAGTAGATCTCATAGTTTTTATGTTCTAACAAGAAAATGGCTCCGCCCTTATGGAAAACGCCATGTTTTGCTACAACAAACATTGATGCAAATGTATGAGGAAGTTGAACGCGTGTACCGTAAGTTTTGACCTTGAAAAGTTAATTTTCCCTATTTTTTAGCATTTACTCAAGACTGATTTTAACACTTTAAGTAGTTTTGGTTATGAAAAACGTACGAAGTTTGATTTTTTAGATTGTTGTCTCCAGGTTACCAACCAACCAAGTTTTCACTCCTTATCCACCATGGTAGATCATTTAGGAAGTTTCCAAACCGTGAATATCGAGAAGGTAAAACTGATATGTTCGATTTTGTGGATATGGATTGTTTTTCTATTCATGAGTTGGATGTCATGGTCTTACAGTTAGGGTCTGATGGTATTAATGAACATATGTACTACTATTACTTGAGATCGATGAGTGACTTAGATGTGGGTTTGTTGGCCTTGGGTTCATATGAGGATGTGCATAGCTTAACTATGTTGATTTGTAATTTTAAAATGATTTAAGTGTTCATAGAACATGAAATCACTAATCTCAAATGTTATTACATGTCAAACTCCCAGATAAGAACCACCATAGAGGAATACCACGAGGATATGGGAGTTGAAGCAACTAGTTGTCACCTAAAAGCTGATAATGTATCCCTTTAACTAGTCTGCGTAACAGAGTACTCAAAGTTTTGATATGTGTTAGGAAATTTCAGACAGACAAATGTTCTTTTGAGACTACTTTAACGTAATTTAACTAAGAGTCACTAATAATCAAGATGGTTATTAGGGCTAGTCATCACCCAAAAGCTGATGATGGATCCCTTTATCCACGCCACGTAACATAGGGCTCAAGATTAAGTTAATAAAAGGAAACATCACTCTTATGCGACTCAAATGCTTTCTAAAAAGATTTTCCTTACACAGTAAACAAGTTATAAATGATATTTTTTCTTTCAAAGGTGGTAAAATGAATAAACACTTTCAGCATGAGATAATCAAAAATCACATTCATTTTCCATCTTACAATTTTTCGAAATAGTATCAATAAATCAAGTTGTTTCATTACATCTTAAAATCATTATCATATTTGGATACTCAAATGAATAGCCAATTAGTGCTTGTTCACTTATGGTTTCTTCACTGATATACAAGTATTGTTAATGAATTTAAAATGGAATGTTACAACAATTTTTGGTAATAATAAAAAACAGAAAGAGAGAAAAATCGTATGTGAAAAGAAAAAAGCATACGTTATGTGTCAGATGAAGCAAGATCAAGGCACGTGAGAAGAAAATGGAAAATGTATGCTCAAAAAGAATTGTCAGAGCATACAAAACAAACAAAGTGCAATGTAAATTCCTTTGGATTAATCTAAAAGTAACACACTTGCATGTTACTATCAGAAATCATAATGTCTCAAAAAGTTAAAGAACAAAGACTATTAATTGCAGAGGAGCTAGTGCCTACTGCGAAAAAGCTGTATTTGGTCCATGCAACTCCAGGATTGAGCCAGATACATACATCATTGAATAATTGCTCAAGTTAGTACTTGAACTTATAAAAGATCACCCACTCATCAACGCACTTACACTTATAAAGGATTGAGCCAGATACATACATCATTGAATAAAACATAAGATATCAAAAGCAAAAGAGAGATGCATGTCATAGTTTAGATCACTTCATTCACACCTTTAGGTTCTTTTAAATGAAGACTTAAAAGGCACTCGTACAGAGCATGGATTCAAATGGGCATTTATTTCACTCTTTGGTCAAGATGTTGAGACTTTCACAAGTACGACGTTTCTCTACCTGGATCAACTCGAAAAGTAACTTGACAAAGACGAATTTCAAGAGGATGGATCTATGTCCGCCTTTTGGTTGCTTAACATACAATGTAAGCAATTCATTTATTCGCAGTTTTCTTTGGACTATGACAGTCAGATGACAAACAAGTACTTCTCAGAATACACTCGAATCGAGGCTAAAGCATTCAGAGATACACTACTCTAACACATGAGTTTTGTTAAAAAGTCAATTGCTGAAAGAACATGTCATCAGAGACAGTACGGCAAAAGGGTTAACAAAAGACAGATGCAGACGCAAGAGAGTAAGATTGATATGGGTAAAGCATTGGATGCTGGTTTGGTGTGGGACAGAACCAGAAAAGCATGATACAAGCAGCAGATCCGGGAATGATACTTATGTTGAGGATGCAGGTAGTTAACCCGTAAATGACAAAGAGCCAATGGCTGAGGTATATTTGACTGCTGAACATAATGTACTTGCTAATGGACAACAGCATGCTAAGCAACCTAAATTCAATAATGAAGGAAGAATTGACTAGGATGCTGAACAATATCAAGCTAAAAGTCCTTTGCTTGATCCATTACCCGATAACAAGACAACCGAATTTTCAAGCCAATCTCTCGAGTCTAAAAATATATCTCTCAAAAGACCATTGCTCAATTTTAAAAAGATTTTTTTAAGAATGGAAGCACATTGTGTTAATCTTGAACTTAAATATCAAAATCAGGCTTTAAAAGAAGTGCAACATGGTCAAATTTTGAATGAAACAAGTAATAAAGCCAAGATTAAAAGGAAACATATGTACTTGAAACAATCAACATCGAATTGGAACATATTGTGGCTAAATTACTTGCGGAGAATGAGCAGTTAAATAAGGAAAATGAGCATTTGAAACAAACTTACAAAGATCTTTATGATTCTATCAAAAAGACACGAATTTAGATGAAAGACCCTAATGACTCACTGATAGCTCAAGTAAATAGTAAGACTGTTGAAAATGCTAATTTAAAAGCTCAGATTCAGGAAAAGGTTTTTGCAAATGCAACATTGAAAACGAATTAAGAAAGTTAAAAGGAAATAGCGTGGATACTAAGTTTGCAAAACCATCAATCTTGGGGAAACCGGCTTTACAACTACTTAGGAACCATTCAGTTGTTCGACAACCTAATGCATTTCAATCTGAACGACCTAAATTTTCAAAACCACGCTTTGCATCCCAAGTTGATGTGAAAAACAATCTGCCAAAACCAGTCACTCCTCATTATTTGCCTAAAGTTCGAGAATCTGTGCTTGGAAAACCTCATTACGTGATTGCACCTGGCTCATCTAGGAAAAGTCAAGAAGAATCGTATTGTTCAAATGATATGGCTCATAAATACTTTATAGTCGAAGCTAGGAAAACGACACAAGAAAGAAATAGAAACCTTAAACCTAGAGAAATGCCATCTGTTAGAACACACCACACTCTTAATGCTTGTAAACCAAAACCTAGGAGAAATAATCAAACGTCTAGGAATTGGCTGCATCTAAGAGTAGTGAGGTAACGTTAAAAGTTATGCAACAAACAGATCACTATAGGAATCCTAGTTCCTTTTCGAACTCCAAACACTTTGTTTGTACGACTTGTCATAAATGTATCTTTAATGCAAATCATGATTCTTGTGTAACAAAATTCCTAAAAGAGGTGAATTCTCGCGTTAAGGTTCAATCCCCTAACACTATAAATAGTAACAAATCCATAGAACAAAAAAGTCATACTCAAACACCTGTACGACAAATCTTTACGGGACATAGGTGTTCTCCCAATAAGTCATTCGCTGTGTATGAGAAAACGTCTCACAGATCTTGTCTTAGGTGGAAACCCACGGGTAGAATTTTCAACACTTTTGGTCTTAGGTAGGTTCCAACTGGAAAGATATTCACCTCTAGCACAACCAAGGTTAACAGTGAACCCCCAAATGGTTCAATGCGAACAAACTCTTAATGTCAATGCAAGTACTCGTAACTTAAGTGCAGGTACATCTTTCAATCTTAAAAAGGATAGATTCAGAGTTTGGTTGCTGAAAAGACTGATATCTCACAAACTAAGGGTTCAAGGAATTCAAATCTAATTAACAAGAACGATAACGTCTGTCCACAACAGTTCAGGCCTAGCTCTTTAACGATAAATGGTGGTATGTGCTTAAATACGCATACCTTTTACCTAGGAAAACGTGCTTAAAAGACTAAAAACATAACAAGAATACATTGTATTTGTGTGTTTTGCATTTATATTGTGCAGGTAACGGATATCAACAAAAAAGACAAAAATCAAGCCAAAACGGACAAAATCGAGCACGGAATGGAAAAGCGTTTAAAAGTCAAAGTCAAAGTCAACAAGTTAAAGCCAAAGAAGAAACCGAAGAAATTTTATCGGGCCAACTCGTACCCCACTTAATGGGCAGGATCAACCCAATATGCTTATTTAATGATCAAAAGTCCAAAATCCCTTTTATATTAAATTTGGCCCAAACTAAGCCCAAACATAAGCCCGTTAACCTATAACCATAAACCCATTAACCCCCTTACACCATTAGTCCCTATACTTTTACACCATTGGTCCTTATGATTTTTCACTGTTAGTCCTTAAGGACTAACATGGTTGGTCCTTACACCCTAACATCCTTAACCTTATTACCCTGTTATAACAAAAACCCAAAACAATTTTTCCCGCCCATTACACTGTTCATCTGTCACTCTCCTCACCTTGACCCCTGCTCTATCAAACAAACCCATCACTCTCACCTTCAACCCCGCACTATAAACTGCCAAATCCACCTTGGCAATCCCTTGGTCTCTCATTGGATGATGAACATTGATCAAATTTAAGGGCTTAGATCATAGAACTTGGTGAACAAGCTAAATGGATAGCTTAGATGATGATTTCGACTTCTACTTACACAAGAAGCACACCTCAAGGGCTAGGGTTCCTCATTCGGTTATAAATAGAGGCCATTGTAGCTCATTTTTTCCTTGTCTTATTTTCACTAATTTGACCAGCTTAATACTGTCATTTACATACTTGTCATTTACTTTTTATGTCATTTAAATTTTAAAGCATTGTAGTCATTTTTCAAGTTAATGAAATTTTAAGTTCTTTTAAATATTTTCATTTACTTTCCTTGTCTTTTAAATTCTGTTATTAAGCTCTTAAATAAGCTTTTGGTTCATTCAAAGCTTATATAAAAGCTTATTTACATTTCTGTCTTAAAAATTAAAAAAATCACAAAAAGAATCCACTCCTCAAAATACCTCAGCTTGAATTTTGGATGATAAGCCAAAAAGGGATGGGCTTATGGACTTACCAGCTTGTTTAAAACAAGTTGGAGCTTTTGTAGACCAGCTCCTAAGAGCTTAATCACCCTTGTTTGTGCAAAGGGACTTGTAAGCTCATTTTTTCATTTTTGCTTATTTACTGTTGCACTGCTTATTAACTGCTTATTTATTGTTCCTTACTGCTTATTATTGCTTATTTGTGTTGTTTATTGCTTATATATGCTTGTTTATTGCTTACATGTCATTTACTTAAGTTTTTACTTAAAACTGTCTTTTATAGCTTATAAACTGCTCATTTCTTGTTTGCTTATTCTTACTGCTTATTTTTGTGTCCTCAATGCTTATTTGTTCTTTATTTACTTTGTGCATAATCTGTGTTGAGTTTGTTTAAGTCTTCTAAGCCTGTTATAAGCTTAATTTGGTTTCTCACTTTCTTAAGGGGTGTTTGGCACTAGCAGTATTAACATTAGTTAATACTGCTTGATGTCTTTTGACCCTTAAGTCAATTTTGAAAAGCTTAAATTAAGCCTAAGACCCAGCTTAGATAAGTTTTCAAGGTTTAGAATTTATTTTTTAGGTGCAAGGTTTAGAATTCAAGGTTTAGAATTCATTTTTTGAAAAGCTTAAATTAAGCCTAAGACCCAGCTTAGATAATCATACTTTGAATCTGTGGCAATTTTGCTTTTTAACCTAGCTCATCTGTTTAGGTTTTGATTAGGCTCATAATTGTTGATTCCATGCTTGTTGATGCTTAAGAATGCAGTAGAATTTGGTTGGCATAAGTGTGCATTTGCTATTGTAATTTTGGTTAAAAACTGTCAAAGTAGTTTCTTTTTCAAAGTTTTAAAAAGTCCTTTTTTCAATCATAGATTTAGATAAGTTAAGGTTGTTTTTAGAGTTTGAAATTAACAGCATAAGCTCACTAGGATTCAAGCTCAATCTATTTAAGCTTGTTTTGTCCTTTAAAAGTCCTTTTGATTAGCTTAAAGTAGGCCTGCACTTTGCATTTTGTCTTTTCAAAAAACCAAAACTCAGCAGCTACTGAGTGTCACAGCCATTTTCCATAAGCTTTTTCATAGCTTATTTGTATTTCAAACTTCTTCTTTTTTACTGATTTAGATAGCTTGTTGGACAAACTTTTCAGTGCTATAAGCCTTTAAGCCATAAGGATCCATTTCCTAGCTTAAAAATAAGCTAGAAAGTGCCCCTTTTGGCTGTTTTGTTCTTAGTTTTGGTCAAAAAGCTTATTTGCTTATCTGAGCTTATTGGCTTATTGGACTTGCTCATTTAGGTTAATCTTGCTTATTAGGTTAGTTTTAAGCCATTTTAGCTTATTTAACTTAGGATTAGAGCTTATTTAAGCTTATGAGCATTTATGGTTTAGAATCTAAGTTTAAAAGCCTCTTAGGAAATTTTGTCCTTTAAGCTTAGTTTAGCTTATTTTTCTTTACTTATTTTAATTCCTAGGTGCTTATTAGGGTTAGGGTATAATCTCTTTTTAGCTTATTTGTTGTTATGAGTGCTTATTTAGTCTAAAAAGCCAACAGTTTAGCCTTTTGTAGACTTAGTGTAAAAAGCCACTCTGTCACTTTTTAGCTTATTTGCTTATTTAAGTGTTTTAAAAATAATTCCTTTACAAAAGTTGCTTAAAATTTGTTTATCTAAAAAGTCGTCAAAAATTTTAGCAAATAAAAATACATTAGGAAAGTGGGAAGCCCAAGGTGAACCAAGGCTCGAACCCTGGACCTCTACCACCCTCTACCAACGTATTTAACACACACACTCACTACCACCAGCACCAGTAGGGCTATCTGGTGGTAGTTTGCACCATTTATTATATAAGGCCTTTTAAGCCTTTTAAGCCATAAGCCATTTTCGGCTTATTAACAGCTTATTTAGATAAGCTGTTAACCTCATTTTATTTTTCATAGAACCTGCTCACTTTTAGCTACTTTTTGTAATTTTTTCAGAATTTTAATAAATAGTTTAGTATTTTTAATATTTAATTTAGATAAAAACAATTTTTAATTCATAATAAATTAAATAAAAGTCAAAAAAATATAATTCTTTTTTTTTAAATTTTATTTTATCATTTAGGATTGGTAAAACTTAATTTTGCTTTCGTAGGGTTAAAATTGTAGAATTTAGTTTTTTAAAGAACATGATTTATATTCCGTTATCGTTTTTAGGTTCTTAGCTTAAATTTCTTTCGTTTTAGGGTTTTTTTTATTTGTTTTTGAATTTTAGATTGTATAAATAGAATCCAAACCAAAAAAAAAACGTGATTACGAACTTAATCACGATTTTCAATTCACGCATCGACGGGAAATGACTCGGGAAGGTTTTTTTTAGGGTTTTTGTTTTGGATAAAAGTAATAAATCTCTTTAAAAGCCTTAGGGAATACTTATTATTGATATTCTTGAGATTATCCTTTTTATATAATTATATTATATATTTATTATATATTATATTTATATAATAATAAAAGGTGTATTTTAAGACGAGTCAATTTTTGGCACCGCTGCCGGGGAGGTGTGCTACGATTATTGTGTTTCGTTTGAAGATTAGTGTTTGAAGACCCTTCCTCGTGAAGTTATCATTTTTCGTTTGTGAATATTTTCTTCTTATTATAAAAATTAAAAATACCAACAATACTTTTCCTAAAGTATTGAAAGTACGATTTTTTTTTGAAAAAGAACAAAACAATCCGTGAGGTTAATTGTTAAATCGGCTCACCTTTGAGTTACAAACTACAAGGGGGGTATAAGGCTGGTCGATCCAACGAATTTCATCCCAAAAAGAGAAGGGTTTTTAACTAGCTTCGCGCTGACCAGCTCCTCCGCTTCCTTGTGCGTAATTTAGAGAGCTACCGTGAACTCTTGACCAATCGGACCCAAAAATATTTTAATTTTTGATTTCTTTTCCTCAGTGCTCGCGCAATCGCTCTTCTTCGAATCTAGTTGGTGAATCTTCACCTAATCCAACTACTTCAAATCCGAAACGTCATAACCGTAGACGTTCAAAGCAACCTTTTTCTCTTGAAGAATCTCCCTTAGATACGATGACCGGTCAACGTAATATGGCAGAATTGCTCCGTGCACCCACCTAAGGTTATGCAAAGGCAATTATGGTTCCACCAATTCTTGCTGAGCATTTCGAGCTCAAGCATAGTCTCATTAATATGATGACTTCAGACCAATTCTTCAGACTTGAGAAAGACAATCCTCATGATCACATTCGTTGGTGTTAAACAAAATAACTTCCACAATGCAATACAAGGATTTGGTTGCCTAATTCGGCGATTAAGCTAATGCTTTTTTCCATTCTCTTGCGGGTGGCACCCGTCGTTTGGCTCGAAAAAGAACCCCACATTCTATTCTCTCTTTGGAAGATATTTGTTTTCCAAATTCATCAATGAATTCTTTCCTCCTCAAGAACCCCCCCCCCCCCCCCCCCCCCTTCCGGGGGGGCCACACCTCCCCCCCAAAAAAAGGTAAAAAACGTGAAAATTTAAAAAAAAGATTTTGATAAGTTTGTTTGTAATTAGTGATTATTAGGGGTGGAATATTTATGTTGGATGTGGGGGGGGGGGGGGGGGGGGGGGGGGGGGGGGGGGGGGGGGGGGGAAGACCCTTACAATGATCCACCTTCGTGCATGCCCTCATTATGGTTTTACCGAATTGCATCAACTTGATACCTTCTACAATGCCTTAAACCCAGCAGACCAAGAGTCTTTGAATTCTGCCACTTGTAGCAATCTTTTAGAAAGACGTACTCAAGATGTGTTGACGATTATCGAAAACAAATCTAAGGTTCGCAATTCACGAAACAAATCGATTGTTTCTCAAGTGAAATCAAGTGATGTTAATTCCCTTCTACATCCCCGAGATAGCCAACCTTACTCAAGCACGAAAATCAGCAAACAAGTGCTTTGACTACCGCCATGCCCACTATTCTCAAACAATTTCAAGCAACCCCACCTCCAGCTTCTGTAAAATCCGTTGAGGAACACTTTCCTAGATTTTCAGTGTCTCGCCGCCGATGGCAACACTTTCCTGGAATTTCAGGATAATATTCAAGGATACGTTTCAGCAGCCGCGGTTAACTACAATCAGGGTAATTCCGGTTATCGTCCTCCGAGTGTGGCTAATCAAATTCGACCACCGGGTTTTGCTCAACCAAATGTGCAAAATAATCAAAACCGGTTTAGCCAACCTCAAGGATATAATCGAGGAAACAATTTCAATCAAGATACATCTTATCAAGCTCCAATTCAACAAAATCAAGTTGTTCCTTTAAGTGAGTTGGAGAAAATTAAGAAGATAAATGAGGTTAATATAAAAGCCATGCAAGCTCAAATTAACAATGTGAAAAATGAGTTAAGAAATGAAATGCAAACTTCGATTCAAGCTTCAATGTCTAACCAAACCAATGAGCTTAAGAACATGATGGCTAGCTTTTTTCCAAATAAACACCGATTCTTCTTCTATTCGATCCTCTCCCAGGCCAACACCATTGCTAACCCGAAAGGTGAATTGAAAGCCATCACCACCCGAAGTGGTCTTGTTCTTGATGGACCTTCCGTTCTTATGCCTCCTCCATTCATTAATCCGGAGGAGGATGAACGTGCAGAGGAGACTTTAACGGACCCAGAACTCGCTGAGTATACCATTAAGGTCCCACCTCCTCTTGTCCAAAAAGCTAAACCTCCTTCACTAAGAAATTATATGGTGCACCAAAGGGATCCTCGTCACCCTCATATCCTTTATCCTTCAAGAATGAACCAAGAAAAACAACAAGAGAAAGATGAAGTCCAAATTCACAAATTTTGGCAAATGTTCAAACAACTTCACGTCAATATCTCTCTTGTCGATGCTTTGATTCTTATCCCGAAGTACCAGAAAATGCTTAAAAGTCTCCTTTCCAATAAAGAGAAACTTTTAGAGCTGGCAAACACACCCCTTAATGAAAATTGCTCAGCGGTTATCCTTAAGAAGTTACCCGAGAAACTTAGATTCCCTGGGAAATTTCTCATTCCGTGTGGTTTTAGTGAGCTCAAGTGCAAGGCCTTAGCCGATCTAGGTGCTAGCATCAACTTGATGCCACTCTCGGTTTGGAAAAAGTTAGGTTTACCCGATCTTATTTACACCCGCATGACCCTTGAACTAGCTAACCGGGCAATTTGTACACCGGCTGGAATTGCAAGAGATGTCTTTGTTCCGGTTGGAAAGTTCACATTCCCTGCTGATTTTGTCATCGTTGATTATGAGAGCGATCCTCGAGTCCCCCTCATCTTGGGAAGACCTTTCTTACGGACCGCTCGTGCTTTGATTGACGTTCACGAAGAAGAAATGATTCTCCGTGACGGTGATGAAAGGTTAACCTTGAATATGAGACATGACACTTTAAGTTATTCAAACCAACCTCACAAAGAATCAATCAACATGATTGATTTCTGCAATGTTTCATATGAGGATTATCTTGAAGATTTGTTTGCAACAAATCATCTGAGTGGCAATCCCACTCCAATTTCAGACCCTATTGTTTCTTCTTCTCCCACACTTACTTCCTTAGAAGAAAGTGATTTAATTTGGGAAGAATTCGAAGCTTATCTCGCAAGTGATTCATTTCCACCAGGGAGTGATGATACCGACTTTGACCCGGAGGGAGATCTTTGTTTAATTGAGGAATTATTAAATAATGATCCTTCATCTCCTCTCCCTGTTTTCATAATCCATTAAGTGGCAGTACCACTTCTTCTTCTCCTGACCATTTGCTCGAGGAGATCGCTGATGAACTCACTCTTATTACATTTCTACCGGGAAATGATGATCTTCCTTTTGATATCGAATCCGATCTTAGAGAAATAGAATATTTGCTTAACCATGATCCTACCAAAGAAATGGATTCTATTCTCGAGATCGTTTGATGAGATTTGTAATCTTGCAGATCCTAATAACGATCTTGTTGATACCATTCCCGAGATGTTCACTGATGAACATACTCTTGATTATTCATCTCCACCATTATATGATGATGTCGATGATGATCTTGTTGAACTTGAGTCCGATAATGATGATGTTTATGATGATCCATTTGACTCCAAGGAAGATAAAATCAAAGAGTCTAAACTCTTGATTGATGAACTTGATCCCCCTAGATCAAGTGATTTCCTTCCTTCCCCCAAGTGTGACTCGGTTCTCTATGAGGATTTTTACGAGGTTGATGCTTTGCCTTCAACCAATAACGAGGACAAAGTATTTAATCCAGGTATACTCATTCATGAGAACCTTTTTGAAGTCACTATTCGAGTAACACCGGATAAGAATGTAAAGAAGATATCCATATCTAATGCTTCTTTAATTCTTGAGGATTTTAATCCTCCTCTTTATGAACTTCCTTTCCACAAAGAAGTTCCCGGGTCCGAAACTCTACTCTCGTTTTCATCCGAAAATGAGGAAAAAGTTTTCAACCCCGAGATTCTCACTTCTAAAGGAGTTCATACTTCTCTTCTCCCAGGATTATCGCATCGGGGCCCTAAAGCTTTCAAAGTCATTAAAATTTTTGAAAGCCTGATGGAGATTTTTCCTTGCTCTTATGGAGAGGACATCCGTATTTTGGATGTTCCGTGTCTCCATTTCTATCCCCCATGAACAACTCAATTCGGGGACGGGTCAAGCTAAGTGACCTTAAACAAGCGCTTCGTGGGTGGCAACCCATGCTTATCCTAATATAATTATATAGTAGTAATGAATAAGTGTGTTGTGAGAGAGGCTCGCCTCTTCCATTTTCCGTGCTTTGTTTTGTGTTGTATGTCCAGGATTGCCCCGGATTTTGAAGCCTCTCGTGCTCATGGTTTTGTCCTTCGTTCACTCGAGCTTCACATCCTCAGCTTTATTTTGGGAATCCAATATCCAAATCTTATCGACTAACGTTTATCTTTGAGCATACTTAATAAACGGCTTAGGATTTACGTAGAGACCCTTCTTAAAACATTGAGAACAATGTTCGGTTCTAGTATGGGGGTATCTATCGATTTGATTGTGTCTGCAGCTGTGTTTTCACGTAATCCCGTTTTTACCACCAAAATACCAAAAAAATAAAAAAAATTAAAACGTTTGTTAAGCTAACATAAGCTCTTTTCATCTTTTACTTAAGCTGTTTACTTAAACAATATAAGCTTGTCCATAGCTTTTATTGTTTAAGCCCTTTTTACTTAAAAATCTGTCAAAAGCTATATTAGAAGATAAACCAAAAAGGGATGGGCTTATTGTTGTCACTAGCTTGTTCTTAAACAAGCTAGAGCTTGTAGGCAAAGCTCTTAAGAGCTCATTTTCCCTTGTTTAGAGCAAAGGGCTTTGTAAGTCTTTACTTTCTTCATTTTTAGCTTAAAAGTGCTTATTGCTTGCAGCCGTGTTTTCACGTAATCCTGTTTTTACCACCATAATACTAAAAAAATGAAAAAATTTAAAAAAATTTAAAAATAAAATAAGTGTTTTGTCATAATTTTGACTTTTTTGCTGGGTAGAATAAGAATAAATTTTGACTCGATCGAGCGTGTTAAGCTCTAGCTTGTTCCTTAACTTTTAGACTAAGCATTCACGGATCTTTTTATTAAAGATTTTAAATTTGCGAAGGACGAGAAATGATAGAGTTAATTATGAGTTAGATGCTAAACAAGGATTAGTTGGAAATCTTAAGAGCTCATAAGTGTAGTTTGTGGCTTTTCTCTCCCATAAGCTTATAACCGGACTAATAATACGTGCTCTCTTCGAAAATTAAACTTAAATCAACAATTTTTGAAGTATAGTCGATATCAATAATTTTAGTTCAAATTTATACATAAATTCTCTAAAACGAAATTTTCTCTATATCGTGGTATTATATGTTAAAAAATGAAATGAAAAATGAGATAATAATAATAAAAACTGTGGGCTAATAAAAGTTTACTGCATCTTGCCGGCTCACAACCGATGTTGCAGTCTTCTAAATAAGGCACATAGTAATTAACCGAGACTGATAAAAGTTTGTTGCGAACTTGCCCGGCTCCACAACCGATGTTTGCCACCTTCCTAAAAGGTCGAGGATTTCCTTATTTTTAAGGATGTGAAATTATATTAAGTGTAAGTAAATGGGATTTAATTAAATATAGGGAAAAATCTCTTTTTTAAAAATTTAATATGCATTTTGAACTAAGACATTCAATTAAGTTGAAGATTTTATGTATATACGGGAAATCCAAGGGTGTTGAAACCGAAGGTCCGTGAGTCCTGATACTAGTCTCTGTGGGGTGTCAAAAGCCTGGTCACTTAGCCGCAAGGTTGGGATGTGCCGAGACGAAAGTCGCTACATGGGATGATCTCGCCTTCAAACTCATTACTTTTTGGGTGGAACGTGACGCATAGAAATTTTGCAAAACGTTTGATCTATGGTTGAAATTCGAAATAAGCACATTCACCTAAGATATAATAATTGCCGGGAGTGAAAAGTTTCACAAGGTACAAGTATGAGTAGTGTTAGCATCTTAACTTATATTTAACGATGATTTCGTTTTTAAGCGTGGTTTGGAACAAGTGAAAAGTCGGGAACGATGAATTTATCCTTTTTGGAGCATTTTAAGATTGAAATGCTTCTTGTTCTGTGACCCTAAAAGTTCTAGTTAGTTGCTTAATATGAAAAGTATAAAAAAAATGAGAAAAAGGAAAAATACAAAAATATGTGTGGGAATAAGTGTGAATATTTAAAAATGGTCAAAACGGGGCTTTTCAAAACTTATGAGTCTTTAATTCCCTTTGATGAACACTTAGCTACTTTTCGAGGTAATTAGTCGAGGTGGATTGAGATTCTTAGTTTTCTTAAGTGTTTACTTATGGCATTGCGTGAGGACACGGCAATATCTTAGTATGGGGGATTTTGATATGTGCTTAATTACACATACCTTTGACCTAATAAAACGTGCTTAAAAGACAAAAAAACATACCAAAAATACATTGTATTTGTGTGTTTTGCATTTGTATTGTGCAGGTAACGGATATCAACAAAAAGGACAAAAATCAAGCCAAAACGGACAAAACCGAGCACGAAATGGAAAGAGCGTGAAAAAGTCAAAGTCAACAAAGTCAAAGTCAACAAAAGTCAAACTCAAAGATAAAGCCGAAGAAATATTAAATGGGCCAACCCGTACCCATTTAATGGGTCGGGTCAGCCCATTAAGACATCATTTATACAACTTAATAAGCCTTAAACCATTTAAACCCTTTAAATGCCTTAAATCCTAAAACCGGCCCAAACAAAGCCCAAACCCACTTAACAGCCCAACCATAAGGCCGTTAAGTCCTTTACACCATTATTCCTTGTACCTTTGCACCATTAGTCCTTAGACCCTTGCACCGTTAGTCCAAAAGGACTAACGATGCAAACACTTAACGAAAACTGGGGATTAACCCCGTTATCTTCAATCCTTATCCTAAGTTTCTTGCCAAGACACTATTCATGTGTCTCTTTCACCTCGTCCCCTGCACCCTTTGACAAACCCATCACTCTCAACCAAACCCCACATCCAGAAGCTGCCAACTACCCGCTGGCAATCCTTATTCATCTTATTCATCAAGGGATTGAAGACCAAATCAAGGGATTGGATGATAAAATTTGGAGAACATACAAAATGGATGGCTGAGATTGATATTCGAGCTCTCTCACACAAGAAAGACACTCATAACCCCTCTTGAGTTCACTCACTGAAGAAACACACATTGAAGACCCAAGACCTTAGTGTTTCTATATATATAGGACCATTGTAAACCCTAAGGGACATCTAGTTTTCTTTTCAGCATATATTTAAGTCTTTTTAAGCTTATTGTACTGTTTTTTTTAAGCCTTGTACTATTTTATTTAAGTTAATGAAATTTAAGTTTTATGTTAAAATCTTGTTTTTAAGTTAATGTCATTTATGTTTTAAAATGTTTGTTAAGCTAACATAAGCTCTTTTCATCTTTTACTTAAGCTGTTTACTTAAACAATATAAGCTTGTCCATAGCTTATATTGTTTAAGCCCTTTTTACTTAAAAATCTATCAAACGCTATATTGGAAGATAATCCAAAAAGAGATGGGCTTATTGCTGTCACTAGCTTGTTCTTGAACAAGCTAGAGCTTGTAGACAAAGCTCTTAAGAGCTTATTTGCCCTTGTTTAGAGCGAACGGCTTTGTAAGTCTTTACTTTCCTCATTTTTAGCTTAAAACTGCTTATTGCTTATTTACTGCTTTCTTATTGCTTATTACTGTTATTGTTGCTTATTATTGTTATTCATTGCTTATTTGTGCTTGCTTGTTGCTTATATATCATTTGGTTGTGTTTTAAGTTACAATTGCTTTTTTATAGCTTTAAAACTGCTTAATCTTTGTTGCTTATTTTCAATGCTTAAAATTGTGTTCTATTTGCTTATTTGTTCTTTATTTACCTTGTCATTTATCTGTTTTTGCTTTTTACAACTTAATCAACACTTTTGTAAGCTTAAACATGTTTTTTAAACTTGTTAAGGGGTGTTTGGCACAAGCAGTACTAACCAAGGTTAGTACTGTTTGATCACCATTTGACCTTTAATTCAAGTTTGATAAGCTTAAACTAAGCTTACAAATCTGTTTTTATAAGCTCACAAAGTCTAAAACTCATTTTGAAGGTTTATTGAAGTCATGGTTTAAATCTGTGAGTTTTGAGCTTTTTAATTTAGCTTATTTGCTTAGGTTTTGATTAGGTGCTTATAAGTGTTGTTTTCTTACTTGTTTTAGAGTCTAAATGCAGTAGAATTTAGTAAGTTTAAGTAGGAATTTGTCATTTGAGTTTTGAGTTAAAACTGTCAAAGTTTTCAAGTGTTAATTTCAAAGCTTAAAAAGCCATTTTTAATCTCAAAATTTAGGTCAGTTAATGTTAGATTTAGGATTTAAAGCTCATAGCATAAGCTCTTTGGTGTATAAGCTTTATCTGTTTCAGCTTATTTTGTAGTCTAAACTTATTTTACTAGCTTAAAATTAGGCTTGAACTTTGCCAAGTTATCTTTTAAAGAAAACCATAAAACCCAGCATACACTGAGTGTCACAGCCATTTTCATAAGCCTTTTTAGTAGCTTATTTGAGTTTCAAACTCATTTTTCTTTGCTGATTTTAGAAGCTTATTGTATAAGCTTTAAGTTTTGATTAGCCTTTAAGCAATAAGGATCCATTAAGTAGCTTAAAATAAGCTCAAAAAGTGCCCTATAGGCTGTTTGGTTCTCATTTTTGGCCAAAAAAAGCTTATTTGCTTTTCTGAGCTTATTGGCTTATTGGACTTGCTTATTTGGTGTTTAGTCTTGCTTATTAGGTTAGTTTAAAAAACAGATTTATTTGACTTATTATAAGCTATTAGAATCTTAATTGCAAATATGAGTTTAGCACTAAGTTTTTAAGCTTCTTAATTGCAATATGTCTTTTAGCCTTGTACTTGTATTTGTTTTTTCTTAATTTTTGATTCTTAGTGCTATTTAGGAGTAGGTGTTAAGCTGTCATAAGCTCATTTGCTTTTTGTTAGCTTATTTGGTTGTAAAAAAGCTAAACAGTTTCCCTTTGGTCTTAGTGTTTAAAAAAGCCGATTCTGTCACTTTTTAAGAGCTTATTTCGTGCTTATTTGTGGTTTTTGTAAAAAGTAATTTCATAAAAGTTGCTTATTTTTAAGTTATAAAGCTTTTTCAAAAAAAAAATTCAAAAATAAAAACATTGGAATTGGGGAAGTCAAAAGTGAGCAAGGCTCGAAACCCTGACCTCAACCCAACTCCCACGCTTTACACACACACCTCACTACCACTAGCACCAGTAGGGCTATCTGGTTAGTATTTGCAAAATTAATTACTTACCCCCTTTTTTTAGTCATTTAAGCTTCAGCCCATTTAAGCTTATTAACAGCTTATTTTAATAAGTTAATAAGCTGTTTGACCCAGCTTATTTTTCCTAGGTTTAGCATTGTCCAAAGAACTTTTCATAAATTTTTCAGAATTTTCCAAATTAATTTATTATTTTTTATTAATTTTTTAGATTAAATCCGTTTTTAATTCATAATAAAAAATATAAAAGTCAAAAAAATATAAATCTTTTTTTTAAAATTTTCTTTTATCATTTAGGATTGTTAAAAATTAATTTTGCTTTCGTAGGGTTAAATTTGTAGAATTTAGTTTTTTAAAGAACGGGATTTGAATCCCAACACAAACTAGCATTATAATAAATGACTAGTAGTAGAACGAAACATTTTCCTTCCTCTCAAGTGGTGTGTGATTAGATGGTTACACATATTAATTAAGAGAGCATGCCCAGAAACCAATATGTTTATTATCTCTTGAATCTCGAACTCTGTAGGCTCTATGTAGTGACACTAATGAAGAAACTGAAATAACGAATTTGATGAAAATAGAATCTCCAAACTTGTGTCTTATGTCTTGCACTATCCACGTGACGTCGAACTCATACTACAAGGAAAATTATAAGTAGACCACAACCTCTAGACAAAATCCTCATTTATCCTATAAAATGAGACACTGAGCACAATAACGTAACTCCTTCAAGTGATAGCGAATGTGAGCATTGAGCATCGTAAGAAAAATCACACATTCCTAGATTTTGCAAGTCTTCGTCAACATCATATAAGCACGAACAAGTATCCTTGACTAGAGGATATAATAAGAACACGCATCTGTGAAACTCAATTACAACATCAAATAAGCAATATTTAATTGTCTTCGTAATCACCTCTTCAATAAATCCAAAACGAGCCATAAATAATTAAGAATAAACTGTTGTTAAAAACAGTTCTATCCGAGATTCAAATGCGTCTGTTGTCCAACATCAAACAATGCTAGCAGTATTAAAGTACTATGGCAGTACTAAAAATCAATAGAAGCCTAGCAGTATTAACTGCTATACGTTAGCAGTACTATCCATCCAGAAACTAATAGTAGTAACAAGTAGCGCTAAAATATTTCCCTTGGCAGAAAAAACTTGTTAAACGAGCAGTACTAACTTTCTGTACTTTACTTGTATACGAAAATCCAAAAATCCAGCCCTAAACTTTAAGGGCAACATAAAGTATACAAGTATTAGTAACATTCCATTGATCCACGTCTATCCCAACCATCACCATTAACTACATCCAAAACGTAAACAAACAACATTTTCTCATAACAGATCCCCATATAATCACACATCAGTACATTTCGAAAACCTCATATCAACAACATCAATAACAATTACGAGCAGCTCATTTGTTAGGGTTCACAATTACTCAGCATCCACCACTATGAAAAACCCTAAACAATGAGCATATAATAACCTGCTATTTGAACCCTATAGCTTCAGACCCAAGCATTCACCAACCTGTTTTAACCGCAACATACAAAAAAAAACTGATATAGCGAGCAGTACTAACCCATGTTCCAGCATCACTAATCTTATATTTTGGTGGCATAAAATTCCCAGTATAGGGAGGTGGGACAGCATTATACCCTAATCTTGTCTAGAAGTTTACTTAGGTTTTTTGATGAATTTTCAAATTTTTGTACTATAAGTTGAACCTCATCTTTTTCTTTTGTAG
This sequence comes from Tanacetum coccineum, assembly GCA_026074375.1. Taxonomy (NCBI): domain Eukaryota; kingdom Viridiplantae; phylum Streptophyta; class Magnoliopsida; order Asterales; family Asteraceae; genus Tanacetum; species Tanacetum coccineum. The sequence goes on along the minus strand of BQNB010022019.1, from coordinate 21,161 downwards.
CCAACTCTAACTTCCTTTTAAGTTTTGTAATATCTAAATCTCTTAAATAGATTTCACGTTTTAATAGTTTTATATCTTCCTCATACACAGACTCATTTTTCTTAAAGACTAACTGTCTAGCTTCTACAGATTCTAAACCAGTTTTATAAGAGGCAACACGTATCCTAGCTGTTCTTAAGTCTTTAACTAATTGTTCATTTTGTTCTTTTAGATCTTTTACACATTCTAAACAAGATGAACAACAATTTGAGTTATTAGATACCTTAGAGTTTGTAAAAGAGGTTGAACTTGTTGAAGAATAAGCCATAAGAGCAAAATTGGTTGGACCTTCTTCTGCTTGGTCACTCCAATCATAGCCAAAGCCATCACACTGAGACACTAAGGCATTTGAAGTAGTTTCCTCAACTGGCATAGTTCTTCTTGTAGGATCCCTGTTCCTGCTGTCTTGATTCCTGGGTGTCTTACACTCCCTTGCAAAGTGTCCTCTCTTGTGGCAGTTGAAACACTCCACCTTGGACTTGTCAAACCTAATTCTTTCTTTGTTGGCCATGTCCAGCTTCCTTTCAGTATTCTTTAGGAATCTTCTTGCCCTCATAGTTAGCATAGTAATGTTCCACCTCAAATCCATCTTTTCTAGATCATCAGGATTGATTTGTTATAGATCTTCATTATCTAGCTGTGGAGTATTTGGTTGGCTAGCAAAGAAGGAATAAATCACAACATCACTTAAATTTTCAACAGTTGTTGAACTATCAGCAGCACCCTGAGTGCTAGCACTATTAACACCCTGAGCAGTATTAACTGCTCTAGATGCACTACTAGTGCTGCTAGAGGACAGAAAGGCTACATTATGTGAGTTTGTGGTTGAGCTAGATATCCCCTTGACCTCTGATTCATAAGCCTTCAGGTTTTTGAAGAGGTTATCCAAACTCAATGTCTCAATCTCTGGTTTGTTCCTCCACACAATAGTATGCATCGTCCATTATTGTGACAAACTTCTCAAGAACTTCTGATTGATGTCTTCTTGAGGGATGACTTCACCATGCATCTCCAGTTGACTAATTAGCTTTTGAAGCCTTTCATAGGTTTGCTCAATCACTTCTGTGTTGGATGCAGCAAAGTTTTCATATTGCTGCTTCAGAAGATTTTTTTTGAGTTTTCTTTGTAGCAGTATTACCTCCAAATCTGTTTTCAATAGCCTGCATCAGTGTCTTAGCATCCTTGTATGAGTTGAACTTTAATTGATGCTCATTAGGTAAGGCCATCAACAAAGTGCTTCTTGCCTTCAACTCTGCCCTTCTTTGTGCCTTCTCTTCAACACTTGTAGGAGGGATAACAGTCTCTTTACCATCAACAGTTTTTGTTACTATGGATGCATTACCATTTTCTACGATCTCCCATAGAGTTTAATCAATGCATTGTAGGTACTGCTCCATCCTCATCTTCCAGAGATCATAGTCACCAGGTTGGAGTATGGGTAGCTTGATGGTTTGAGTAGATTGAGAATCCATTGCTTCTTGAAAAGGTAGATCTTGTATGTAGTAAAGTTTCTTCTTATTCAAAGCTTCTCACAAGCTCTGATACCACTTTTTGATCCCAATAAAATAGATCTTGCTTAGCTTGCATAAGCCTAAGTTGTATTGAATAAATCCAAAACAACTATGATATAAACTTTGATTGTGAATATCAAAGACTATGCGGAATCTAGTCAATGATACTAAGAAGAATTTCAATGAAATAGTAATAAATAAGATCAATAACTAAATAGTTTACCAAACTTTCAGCCTCAATATAATACGAACACTCTTAATAGTGTTAGGGTTTACAAAACCTTGAAGCTACGAACAGATTGACAGAACAATGAAAGATATCAATCTCTATGCCCTAGGACTTCCTTTTATACACCAAGGAGTCCTAACTGGCTTACAATATTTTTCTAAGTTATCATGATCTTCTAAACAAATAACTTATACGTATCTTTTACAAAAATATCTCATACATATCACATAAACAATCTTTATCTTCAATCAATCTTTATCCATTAGCAGTTGTAACTCTGTCCGCAGTTGTAACTTTGTACCAGCAGCATTAACTCTGAACACTAGCAGCAGTAACTTATACACCAACAGCATTAACTATGTACAAGTAGTAGTAACTACTTAGAATAATTTCTTCATTCTCCACCAGCAGTACTAACTTTACTCTAGCAGTACTAACTTTACTCTAGCAGTACTAACATATACTAGCAGTTCTAAGTTACACTAGCAGTACTAAGTTTATATCGGTAATACTAACTACTTAGCGTGTTTTTCACAATCTTTTTGCTAGTAGTAGTAACACAAACCTTTCTTCTTGAGCAGCACTAAATTTGATAAGAGCAACAGTAATTCCAAACAGCCTTATGAAGCTTTTAATCCCAACATCCATAAGTACGTCGCACAAATTATTTTGTGCGCCGCACTTTCCATATGACGTTGAAGACTTAAATGCTAATGCATTAATACCCTAAGTACGCCGCACAAATTCCTTTGTGCGCCGCACTTTCACCCCTTACTCAGCCTATAAATAGAGGACAAATTTCACACATTTTAATGAATCTCATACTTACAAACAACTAAGTATTCATCCTTCAATCATCCTCTCATCCATTCTTCAACTCATAGACACACTTATCCCTCTTATGAAGTCCTAAACATTCCAGCATTCTCCAAGCATAAACACCCATATCCCTTGAAGAATCAAGATCTTTCACTTAAGATAAGAACGACGAGAGAACACATAATAGTTTAGTAAAGAATGAAGTTTGTTATCAAATCACAGTTATTTTCGAACTCCTTAGCCATGAGAGGCTATATCTCTCATGACTACTCGGTGATGTTATGATAATAAACAAGTGTTTGGTATGATCGTGATCTCTTTTATCTCAAGCTTATGTTGCAAGCATGATTATATCCTATCTTATCGGTTTTGATATCAACTTAGATTTATAATATATCGGTATAGGTCGAAAAGGACCCGTTATTGATATATGTGGTTTTAAAGATTGTGTCTATGATCTTTAACGGTTTGTGTCGAGAAAATCCACTTTCGTAACTGATAAACTCAAATAAGTTGATATATAGTAACTGGATTATTTAGTTGACACATCTTCGGTCTAGTTGAATAAATATAAGTTTTGAGTTAATCAAGATTAATTTGTGGAAAATGTTTTTGAAAAGAAATCCTTTTTTAAAAGTTTAATGGTTCCTTCTTTGAGGTCTTAAAGCATTTCTAAACTTATGATTTAATTTGCAACTAACGAGTAGTCATCTTTTACTATCATTGGTAAAAGTTATTTTACCAAAATTTTTAAAGTTTGTTTTCTTCTGATTATTTTGAATATTACTCAAATCCCTGTGGACGGCCTGGTCTTGACTAAAAGATTGTGGGTTATACTTTTACCCGTGTGTTTCCCTATAATAAAATTGGTATTTTCAGTCATTATAAATTTAAAGCTTTTGAAACACATCAAAGTTTTTAGCGTCACTGCCAGGGATTTTTGAAGCTGTTCTTTAGTCAACTCTGAAAAATTACTTTAACTCCCCCTTTTTTTTCAAAAATCACCGTACGGTTTTCTGGCAAACTAACCCAAAAAATTTCTCCTTTGGATGCATACATGTGCTTCCAATTCTGAACTCGTTGAACCTTTACCCGAACCTGAACGCACTCTGAATCGAAGACTTCATCGACGAAACAAAAGAGTTCCATACGATCAAAGAACAATCCACCACAACACCCAAGAGTTGTCTATCCGTCAATTCTCGACATCAATCACTTCCGTTACTTTCTTGATATTCTTTGAAATTACGATCCAATAGATGATGAACCCATGTGGGCTGCCGACCGTGTTGTCGCTCCGACTCCCGGTTCCGCAATCACTATTCCTGAAACCGCTAACGAATTTGCCATTAAAGGTAACCACTTGACTCTCGTCAAAGGAAACCAATTTGATGGTAGAACCAAAACCGATCCTCATAAACACATTTATGAATTTCTCGGAATCTGCGATATGTTTAAATACAAAGATACCGAGAACGAAGCTGTCCGCCTGATGATGTTTCCCCTATCACTCACTGGAGAAGAAAAACATGGCTGGACGAACTCAACGAAGGAACTATAAAAACGTAGGATGAACTTCGAACTGCTTTCATTAGCCGATTCTTTCCCCCAGCTCTTTTCGACCGACTCCTTGGAGAAATCCGAGCCTTTTCTCAACATGAAAACGAATCTCTAACCGAAGCTTGTCTTCGTATGAAGGAAATGCTCTGAAACTGCCATGGTCATAATCTGTCCAAAGGCAATATCATCAAAATCTTTTATCATGGTCACAGCGAAATAACCCAAGAAGTTCTAAATGCCGCTGCTGGTGGTATTTTCCTCTATAAAACACCAAATCAAGCTTATCAGCTTCTCAAAGATAAAGTCTTACTCAAGCTCGATTGGGCTAAAAATCAAAAAACCAAACCATCTCTTAAGAAAACTGTTGCTTTCGCCGATGAAAGTGGCAGTAATACCGACACTGACAAAATTATGGCCCGAATGGATGCCATGACCATAAAAATGGATGCTCAGTACAAAGAACTCCAATCTCAAGCTAAACAACCAACACCTGATCTTAACGATGATGACATACCTATGTCTTGTGAAGAAGAAGCTAAATTCATGCAAACTTTCCATATGACTCATTTTTACAATGATTACCGCGACCGAGACTCTAATCGCGATAATTGGGGCTCAAACGGACGGAATGATTACAATCGAGACAACTACCGATCCAACACCGATGACAAATCCTATGATCTTCAAAAACAATTCAACAATTTCATGAAATCTCAGCGATCAACCAACGCTTTTGTCAAAGAAACATTCATGGACCTTAAAACTCAACTCGAAATAGTAGCCAAAAATCATCAAGCTTCAATCCAAAACCTCGAAACTAAGTTTGACAGACTCGCTGACAAGCAATCTGGTCGACCTTCTGGATCTCTTCTTAGCAACACTCAACCAAACCCACGAGGTAGCAACTCTAAAGCTTACCAACCACCGCAAGCTCGTAATGAGCATGTGAATGCCGTATTTACAAGAAATGGTAAAACCTATGATCCACCAGATAACCCGAACGATCAACAGAATAATCCCAAAAATCCTATCAACTTCGATAGCGATGATGAATACGATAAACCTACACCATAACCAAAAACTCAACCCACAAAACTAGTCAAAGAAACACCGTTACCCAAACCATACAAACCAAAAATTTCGTATCCTCAATGCATAAGGAAAGAAAAAATGGAGGCCCAATACGGAAAATTCATTGACATGATCCGAGCCATCTGAATTAACGTACCTCTTGTCGACGTCTTATCCAGGATGCCTAACTATGGCAAATTTCTCAAAGAACTCATAAGCAACAAACATAAAATCGAACAAATTTCTGCCGCTTTCCTAAGCGATGAAAGTTCAGTGATGATCCAAAATAAAGTTCCACCAAAACTCGGAGACCCAAGAAGTTTCCTTATTCCATGGAATTTTAACAAAACCTTCTCCTGCAATGCTTTTGCCGATCTTGGTGCTAGCATTAACCTTATGTTGTATTCATTATATGCAAAACTATCTCTCAAAACTCTTAAACCTACCAAAATGAGCGTAAGATTAGCCGACAGATCATTCCAATACCCTGTTGGAATAGCTGAAAATATGCTCGTTGAAGTTGGTAAATTCACCTTTCCTGCCAATTTTGTTATTCTCGAAATGGAAGAAGATAGCAAAGTTCTCCTCATCTTGGGACGACCCTTTCTTCACACTGCTGATGTAGTTATTCGAGTTAAACAGAAACAACTCAATCTTGGAGTTAGAAATGAACGAATGATCTTTAATATCGACTCTGCAATGAAACACTCTTACTCAAACGATGATACATGTTTTAGTATCGATGTTATCAATGAAATCTTAGAAGAAGATTTTGACGCTCTTCTAGACGAAGGAATCAAAATCCTCCATTCCATCGAAGGAACCCTTCTTGAAGAAGAAATATTTTTTGAATTCGATGAATTCATGGCAATGACTGCCGATGAAAATTCTGAATCTGAATCCGATACCGAAGAACCACCATTCGAGAAAATCACCATCAACACCGAGTATAAAATCAAAACATCTCTCGAAGAACCTCCTACGGATCTTAAACTCAAACCTCTTCCTGATAATTTGGAATATGTATTCTTAGAAGAACCATCTTTTCTTCTTTTGATCATATCATCTAAACTCTCTGCTCAAAACAAAAGCAAACTTGTATCCATCCTTAAAACATAAGCAAGCTTTTGCTTGGAAAATGACAGACATTCTTGGTATCTGTCCATCATTCTATAAACATAAGATACAACTTCTGGATGACAAGAAACCAGTTGTCAAAAAATAAAGAAGGTTAAATCCAAACATGCAAGAATTTGTTAAAAAATAAAATGTGAAACTCTTGGATACCGGTTGTAAAGAATAAATGACGTGTGTAAAACAGAATTAAAACTGATCCGGAGGTATGGTAAAATGAAACAAATGTGCAGCCATATTATTAGAGATAAAGGAATAAAGATGGGAAGATGTGTATGTGCTAGAGAGAGAACACACACACTTACACTTTACAAAAGTGAGCTTCACCCCTCCATGGAAGTATGGAGGGAGTATATATAGGTCAAGACAAGGGAAACTATACTAACTTAACAATACTAGTCCCTGCGGGTCTTGCCTAATGATAACTAGTGTAATTTCGTATGAGTCAACATATTTTAAGGCTAACAATCTTCCCCCAATATGTGGACATACGAAATTACTTACAATGTTCCTATCAAGTATAATTACAACAAAATAAAGTCTTCCAAAGCACTTCCAAAGCTGAAGATGTCTTCTGAGTTCTCCTTGTCTTGAAACTTGTACTCCAGCTTGGATCTTCATTGTCTTTACTTGTTCTGGAACCATTATAGTATGCATGAGTTAGATTAACTTCCCCTAATTCATGCAGCATGTCTTGAAAAGCTTTCTTCATAGACTCCTTTTTGGCAAAGTTTCTGAATCAGCTTCCCTCTAAACCAACATCCCTATCTTGAGCAGATTCTGAAACATTGATGTAGCTCGAACAGTCTTCTATTGTCATTAAAGTGCACAGCAGAATTTTGTAGAAGAAAAACCACACCAAATACTACTGCTACTTGTCATTGGGTCTTGGTGAATATTCGTTCGGGGGTACATGCGAGAAATCAGCAAAAATTCTTCTCATGTATGCAGAATAACCATACTAAGTAAAGTAGTATACACTACTTCCCCCTGGAAGTTGACATGGTAACATCAAAGTCAACTAAGTCCCAGATGTACACATTTTCCCCCATGATGGTTACGAACTCTCAGAAGCATCATTGTTGTGTATGCACATATACTCGAGAAGTTCTTATCTTAAGCACAAATCTTGAGATCCAAACAAACCATTACCCTCTTGTCTTCAGATTCCGTAGAGGAGATGAAGCAAGAATCAAGAAAACTTGGTATAATCAAGGTCTTGTATATGAATGTCGTTGAAGAACTTTGAGAATTTTGCTTAGACTGTGAAGTACCATTGTCTTGGAATAGCACAATAATATCTTGTGAGAATTGCTGATTACATCTCAACCTTTAAACTCTCTGGCTAACTTACCAACCTCGTATGTTGTCGGCTATTGTTGTGATCACTTGGTGAAGTAAACTGGTTGCAGTTTAGATACACAATAAAATATACTATAAAAATAATATTCCACGAGAGCAATTAAGAAAATTCCCTAAGGAAAATTCACTCTCAAAAATATATATAATATAATATATAATAAGTATATTTAACCGGGTAAATATGATCACCCGGGTCGTTTCCCCAACGACTAGTGAAATTGAAACCTCGTTTAAGCTTGGATTCTGATTTGAATGAAGCAAAGATATTTTTGATAATCTATATCTACTAAATAAAAAGCAACAATTAAAATTGAACAATTAAAGGCAATTAAACAATTAAACAAATACGGGAAACAAATAAAACACGACGATTAAGCAAATAGACTAAAATTAAACCCTAAGATTGCAAACTAATTTTCTACACCTAAATTAGGATAAAAGAAAATTTTAAGAAAAATAAAAATATTTTTTAGATTATTTTTGAATTTTTTATCAATTAAAAACTATTTAATTCTAATTAAATCCTAAAAATAAAAAAATAGAAAATAATTGAAATTATATTTTTCCTAAGTAAAATAAGTAAAAAGAAAATTTTAGAAAAAAGAATTACTATTTTTGGTTTTTTAGATTTAAAGATATGATTTTTCTAAAATTTAAACTAATTAAAAACTATAAAAATAATAAAACTATTAAAAATAAAATCCTAAAAATTTTATAAAAATTACACTAAATAAAGAAAATGTGCAGAAATTTTATAAAAATAAAAGCCCTAATTTTTATCTTTTTAATAAACTTTAATTAAACTAATTAAAATCTAAACCTAATTACTAATTAAAACTAATAAACTTAATTAAATACTTAACTAAGGACTAATGGTGCAAAAACCTAAAGGACTAACGGGGAAACTAACTAACTAACGTAAGGACTAACAGAAAAACAACTGAAATTGAAAAGTTACAAAACCTACCCTGAAAGTCTAGCCCGATTTCAAAATAAGTCCATTTTAGGCTTAAAAATAAGATGAAACTAAAAAGTGCTTTTCAGCAAAAACTTAAAGAAGCAAAGTTATAAAATAAGCTGAGGTGAACAATTTTAACAAAAATACTTAGGGCTGAAATCCACTAATAAGCTCTATAAGAGCTTATCAATAAGCTCTTTACAGAAACAAGTGGTTTTCTCAAAGTTTTACTAATTAAGCTATAAAAAGCTTAAAATAAGCTCAAAATGAAAAAGGAAAGATGTTCTAGAAAGCTTATGAGTTGCTTAAACTAGATTAGAAAAGAAAATAGAAATTAGAGTACTAGATTATAGCTGAAAATGAAGGGCAAGGTTGCAAACTCAGAAAACAAGGAAATAAGCATAAAAACCAATTAAGCTCAAAAGCTCAATAAGCAATACTGGACTAAGAGCTTCTGAGGACTTATGCAACTACTAATAAACTATCTATTTAAGCTATAAAAACAACTACCTTAAGCCAAAATTAACAATTTAAGAAACTTACTGTTTTTGTATTTTTTTTGCTGTTTAAGCTGTTTTTTAAGCAAAAATTAAGCTAGCAAATGAAGTTGGAAATGGAAAATAAGCAGTGACTAATCCTAAGCTATATGAAAACTAAAACAATCCTAAATCTAAGCTTCTAATTCCTATTTTATCTAGCCTAAAATGAAGCTTAAAGATCAGCAGTACTAACTGATGTTAGTACTGCTGGTGCAATTGGCACAAACTAAGACCAATAGTGCAGGCTCCCTTTGAGGTTTGGTGCTGCACTAAACACTCTCTTTGAGTATGGATAAACACAAAACAAGCACAAACAAAAGCCTAGATGACCTAACTCAGAAATAAGCAATCCTAGTTTAAGATTTAAAGTGTCCTGGTGCTGAACCTTTTAAAATAAGCCATAACTTTTTCATTTTCAAAATTTAACCTACAAAAACTATTTAAAACTTGTTAATTTGTAAAAACTCAGCTGACTCAAGTGTTTTGCATAAATTTTATTGACTTTTTTTGGTAAAACTTGCTTATGCCAAACACCCTTTTACCATTTTGACAGAAATGATTTTAAACTTAAATTGCAAATCTAATTAATAAATGCTAACTACCAGATAAAAACTAGCTTATAACTAACTTATTAAGCATAAACTAACAACTGGATTTAGCTAAAACTTAAAATCTAAGTTTATACTAAATTTTTGGTGTTTTTATGGTTTTATGACAAGTGATATATAAAACTAAGATCTAGACTAAGAGAAGTAAATACAGATAAACTATTATGATTATTAAACTAGATAAAACACAAATAAGCACTAATAAGCAAATTAAATAAGCAAATAAGCAGATCTAAGTTTAGAAAGCAATAAAACTAATATTTAAAGCAAGAAATTAAAGGAAAACTTACAAGGCCTCTAGCTAAACAAGAGGAACCAAATATGGCAGCTACAAGCTCCCTAGCTTATTAATAAGCTAGGGTATAAGTCCTTGGGGATCCTTCCCTTTTAGATCCCCCTTCCATTAGCTCACAATCCCAAAATGTAAAGGTGATAGTTATTTTAGCTGATTTTTTATTAATTAGTAAGATTAGGTTTAGTTAAGCTCCATCAAGAGCTTATAGACTCTTGAGAGCTGAAATAGGCTTATTATGACTTATTGAGACCATATTTGAGTTTTTGAGTAAAAGGATTTGAGAGAACTTGAAAGGTAAACACATGATTTATTTAACAAAATACATTCATTTCATTATATAAAAGAAGATTACATAATTCAAAGACAAATTACAATAAGCAATATTTAAGCTAACCTAAATTATTAAAAACTAGAAAAAGGAAAAATAAGGTAAAAAAAAGGTATCTTGTGCGTGTGTGAGCTGAGGCCTTTTTATACGCTGCCAAAGAAGCTTCTAGGACTCCTAAGTCCATCTCCTAGCCTTCAATCCACACCCTTGATTCTTTTAATCATTTCCAAGTGATTTTGGACCGTTTGATCATTTTGTGGACACTTGAGGATTGCCAAGCTGTCATTCTTTGATTGTGACAGCTTGTGCTTTTTTGTGAGTAAACTAGCGCCAAAACCCATCACTTGTGTGCTTTCTCCATAGCTGACGTGCCCTTATGCTTGAGAGAGAGCTTAAGTGAGCAATGATTTGACTAAAATATCTCTTACATCTTGCTTAGGAGCCTTTGAATAGACTTCCGTACCCATTAATTTTCATTTGCCCTTTTGTTTGAGTGAATGGTAACTTTGGGACGATGGGTAAATAGTGTCTAGGTTTGGCGCCTAAATTATAACTGAAGGGGGTAATTCAGTTGGATCTTTGGCCAGTTGTCACTTCTAGTCCCTCTCTTTATTTTCTCCCTTTCTAGTTATAAAAGGAGTTTTAGAAATTACAAGACTAGTCCTTGTGGTTTTCTATGAAAATGAAATAGACTTGTTAAATGGGCTTTTGATTGGGCTTTTGGGCTATTTGGATCCGGGTGAGATATTTTAGGGTTTTTTCAGGCCCAATAAGGTTTCTTGGGCCCAATAAGGGGTAAGGGGTTATTCTTGGACTTTTGTGAAACTTGGAGGGTGAAAATGGAATGTTTTTGGATTTTGCCTTTTATTGGTTGACTTTTTGTTGACCATGTTGACTGGATTTGACTGCGGGCTTAACTTTTCTGGCTTCGGCTTTGATTCTTTGGCTTCTTTTTGTACTCTTCTGATTCTCGTGTCCGTGCTTGCCCGTTTTTGACTGTTTTCTTATGATTTTTGATATATCCATACCTGCACACACAAAACACAAATTCAAGCACATTTTTGCCATTTTTAAACTATTTTAGGTTTATTTGGGTTATTTTAGGTATTAACGGATATGTGTATTTTACACTTATCACCCTTCCACTAGATCAGACCGAGGGTTAAAGAAGAAAAGGCTAAGCAAAGATGCAGAACCAACCACAAGTCCGAAAAAGAATGATTCAACGTCTGGCTCTTCTAAAGGCACCAAGTCTCAACCAAAATCTTCTAGAAAGTTCGTTCAATCAGAGGAACCAGTGTTTGAGGTTGTAGACTCAAACATGCCACAAGATCAAGAAGGGAATCTAGGTGATAACGAAGATGAGACAAGGAATGAGACTGCCTCTAGACGTGACTGGTTTAAGAAACCTACACCACCTCAAGAACCCACTGACCCTGACTGGTATGTTGGCGAGACTATACAGGAAGGACCAACTCGAAATTGGTTGATGACTCTAGCAGCTTCTACTTCTACTGATAAATTGTTAAAGGACTTTGATGAATTGATGAGCACTCTCATAGACTTCTCTGGATACATCTTGAATGGCCTAAAAATCAAGAATTTAACTCAAGAAATTCTGTTAGGACCTGCATTCAAACTACTCAAAGGCACCCGCTCTAATTTTGCTGAATTAGAATATGTCTTTGAAGAATGCTACAAGGCTCTTTCAGAAAAGCTTGATTGGGAAAATCCTGAAGGCGGTGACTACCCATTTGATCTTTATAAACCCCTTCCTTTGATCACGCGTGGAAAACATCAATGAGTACCATTTGAATACTTCATCAACAATGATCTCAAGTATCTACAAGAAGGAGTTTCAACTATGACATACACGACGTCTACCACCAAGATAAAGGCCGCCCAGTATGATCTTTTAGGCATTGAAGATAAGGTTCCAAACATATGGAGTCCTATTAAAGTTTCTTATGGTAGATATGCGTCATTAGAGAGAACAACGTAAGTCCTTCTTTACATATGCAAGAGGAATACAATCAAGAGGAGATGTATATTCTACAAAATGTATTCTGGCAGTCACTCATGTAAAGGTAATGAGGAAACATGGATACGGGTACTTGGAAGAGATTGTAGTGAGAAGAGCTGATAACGTATTATGCAGATTCAAGGAAGGTGACTTTTCACAACTTCAGATTAATGATATCGAGGATATGTTAATTCTTGTGCTTCAGAATCGGCTCATAAATCTTTCAGGGGATGATGTTGCTGACTTCGCAATAGCCCTAAGGATGTTCACCAGAAGTCTGGTTATTCATAAGCGAGTCGAGGATCTTTAACTTAGAGTTGAAAGTTATCAAAAGAAGATCAACGTCACCAAGCCTGATACTACAAGACCAGATCTCAGAAAAAGGCACCCGTACACTCCATACAAAGACCCTCAAGGATTCATTTATGTCGACGACTACAAGAGGAACAGGTTGATGCGCTCCGACGAACTGTACAAGTTCAGTGATGGCACGTTAACAAGACTTCTTTCTTCGCTCGAAGACATTACCAAGAATATCGACATGGAGTACTTGCCGAAGAGAAGATGGAGCACATTGGAAAAGAAAAGAGCTCATTTTATGATGAAGGACATCAACAAGCTGCTAAAGGAAAGGAGGATGATGAAGAGTTTGGAGAAATTTGTTGGCGGTATACTTTATGAAACTAACCTCAGACTACTGCAAAGAACAATATGACTTTGTCATATTGTGTTCATATCTCAAAGGTCATTTTGTATATCATAAACTTGTGAATTTGTATATATGTAGTGTGGACTTATGGTGAAAATAAGGTGTGCTCGAGTATAAAATTTTCAAGAATTTCTTAGTAAATTCAAAAAATTTCAAATTATTATACTCAGCACAGTCTTATATTCCCTCAAAACTTGAGGGGAAGCATTAAAATGTTCCTTATAGTGATTATGTAACATTTTTTCCTCGAATGTTTAATCAATTGATATCCAAAATATCAAGAGATTAACATTTTAGATAAAGGGAGAAAATGTGATTAAACTGAATCTAAATTGTATTGACATGTGATCATATAAAATGTACTCAATGCACTCCAACACTTAGCATGTACTATGATTACAGTATACATGTTAAGGGGGAGATTTTAGTGATGATGAAAAACTCTCAAAGTGTAAATCTTTTGATATTTATATCAAACACTTTGATTGAACTTTTCAATGATTTTGGTTTCGATTGTGATGGAATACCCAAAAGACCGACCATGTACTTAAATTTATGGAGTTATAAGGCGGTTAGGCATAGGTATTCAAATCCCATGATCCAGCCAGAACCAGAGGGATCTACCCAGGGATATCCACTAGTTAGTGTAGAAGTCCTTAGGTATGATACAAAAGGAGAAAAAGTAAGAATCGGGAATAATGCCGACTGAGATGGAGCTAACACTGGAACAAACCCAACAAGGTGTTAGTTATGAAGTCTCGGTAAGCATTGAAGGGGTTGAAGAATGAAAAATAAATGTAAGGATAAAGGGTGAAAAGAAAGAAGCCCTCCATACACTTAGGCAGAAACCGGGTCAATACATAATCTGTCAGAAACACTAAGTTGTTGTCTGACATTGAAGACAGTCATGGACCCAGTGACGTTATGCACAACCCTCCCTAGCCACTCAAGGTCTCTCAACAGACTCTTGTTTCATTTCTCACGGAGATTACACGCATTTCTATCAACTTTCTCACTCCGAGTTAGTTGATATTGAAAAGGTGGCAGTCTGCTCCAGCCTCCGATCACTAAAAACAAAGTGCACTATTGAGTCTAGAGCCAAAAGAGATCATCCATAAATCTCATTAGGACACTTGTCAAATCATGCTTTCTAGGTCACACAATGTGAATAACAAGTTAACATATTAAGAGTCCTACGCGTTATCCTTGTAATTTTGCCAGAACATCCGAGTGATTTCATTCACTATGAAGATGGAAATCCTGCTTGAGCTAACATCAAACAAGCTCATGGTAGGTGACTTGTGCGATTCTATATGAATCAAACTTGTGACAACTAGAAAGAAACTATGGTGCGGTTCTATAAGAATCAAACTTGTTCCAGGTTATGAATTGATGATTGCTGATGAATTTTTGAAATGATTAACACTCTCGATGTGTCACAAAAACACTTTAGCAAGTGACACGTTGATTGATTTTTAAATCAATTTTTTTATTTCAATCGATGAGATAGTAACTCGCTGGTTTACTTATATCGTGATGTCTGCTTTGAGAAGTTCCGATAATGAGAACATGTTGAGTACGATGAATCTAATACATATGTGTTAGAAAGATTCAATACTACAGTTGGAAATCCTGTCAAGAAGATTCTTCTTAAATTGAATATGTCTGATCACAGGTTGATCCTCACGAATTCGAAGGTTACTCCAACCAAAAACAGGCGAATGACAAAGCCATATTCGTCCCCTTGCTTTATTGCTAACTGTTTTATTTTAGGAATATTTAAAGATGGTGATGGAGGTACCTAATTCCACCTGACTCACAAGATTCATAGCTATATGCTCATACCCAACCGACAAATATAAAGACATCATGAAAGCTCAAGTACATGTTTAAGACTTCTGATACTCTGATACCATACGTCCTTCTTGAAGCAACAAAGTGTTAAAGCTAAAGAAATTCAAGAAAGATGCATTATTAAAGCTTTTTAAGATTATCAAATCAAGAAAGGTGTGAGAATGTAAATCCATAAGTCACAATTTCATGAGATGGCAAAGTTTACAAGATGGTGAAACGAGATTATGCTTGGTTAATGATCTCAAGGTGTTCAAGATCACATTCTCACATTCTAGTCAAGATAAAGAACAAGCTCACATCTAAAGTCAATGATCACTACATCAAATCACAAGTTAATGATTGAAGTTTATGACTATGAGCTTAAGACCGAAGTGAAAGCATAGTATGCTAAGTT
The DNA here is from genome assembly GCA_026074375.1 of Tanacetum coccineum. Classification (NCBI taxonomy): domain Eukaryota; kingdom Viridiplantae; phylum Streptophyta; class Magnoliopsida; order Asterales; family Asteraceae; genus Tanacetum; species Tanacetum coccineum. The sequence continues at coordinate 5,728 of BQNB010022019.1, read as the reverse complement.
TAATTTTTTGTAAATTGGAGTGACCTCCCTTAGGGGGAGATTGTTAGAAATACAAAAAAGTGTCGGTCACTACCAATATAGTTAGTCGTAGCTCATAGTAAGTTGTAAGGTTGAGTTAGAAAGCTAACCGGGCAAAAGGCCTATGGATAAGCCTACTAAAGGCCCATGGACGGCCATAGCATGAGATATATAAACCCTCTCCACACATGGAGAGGGTGTTGGTTGTTCATTCTCTTACATTACACTAATCTAATATTATCCTTTTTCTTTCTCTCTCTAAGTGTTCATCCAACCATCTCTTTCCCTCTATAAAACCTAAAGTGAATCCTTCCATTTAAGTGTTAAGATATTCTACAAGATCAATGAAAAATCTTTTATGAATCGTCAATAAAATCCAGCATGACCTAAAAAGCTTATAAAACCTTTTATGTTTGTTGGGTAAGGTAATTTAGCTATTACATCGATCTTAGCTCTATCAACTTTGATACCCGCCCTAGAAATTTTGTGTCCCAACACAATCCCTCTTTTACCATGAAATGAAACTTTTCCTAATTCAACATCAGGTTGGTTTCTTCACACCTAGCAAGCATTATGTCTAAATTAGCAATGTCACACCCCGCCAAGGTGGAAACGCGAGGCGTAACATCATGGATATCATCACAACACAATAGCGTCTATAAAGAGAATTTTACATACAATAAATAAGCAAAGTATAGACACAAAGTGTCATAACAATACCCATAAAACTAATCCAAATCCAAAGGGCGTCTTTATTGATGAAACAAAAGTTCTCGCCAACATAAAGACATGCAACAATTATCCATAATCCAAACAATGCAAAATTCAAGACAATAAACAATAAACTTCATAACATCCTATGGTCTCTTTCTAGCCACTTCTCTCTATCTTATTCCTATGGTGCTCACCTGAAAATGATGCTTAAACGTCAACATAAAGTTGGTGAGAGTCATAGGTTTAAGACACACATAACAATCCTTTAAAACCAATTATTGTGATAAATAAAACATAGCATAGCAGGACATTAAACGAACTATCATACAAGCTAACATGCAAACACACCAAACCATGTTGAGACGGTCATGCTTAACATCATAAACAAGGGAACGGAACGTGTCCCACGATCTATAACAATGAGACGATCACGCTGACTATCAATAATCCACAGCAATGAGACGATCACGCTCACTACTAACAATCCATCAATGTCTTGAGACGGTCACGCTCAAGCACAACAAACAAGGGAACGGGTCCCACAGTCCATATCACAATAGCAAGTAGCACATAACATACAATAGTCACGTATAGTCCATGCCTCATTTAAAACACATTATCATAGTAACTAAAACATTTAAACTCATAGCATCATTTTCACCTCAAGAAAACATATGAAAAAGGGGCTATAAAACTCAACTGATTGCTTTGCAGCTTCCACAAACACTAGCACAAATCTAAACAACAAAACAACACGTGTTACACGCTACTAAGCCAAAAGCTTAAGCACATATAACAATCATATGATGGATGTCTAAGGTGTTTAATTACCCTCATAGGTCACCCCGAAACCATGCCCGACATTTACCAATTCATTTACACACTTTTTTAATGTTCAACAATTTACCCGAAAATGCAGAATTTTAGTGTCACTTTACCATTTTCTAAACCCCACCTACTGACCTTTATAAATTTTACCAAAAATCACAGGTTCAATATCATGAGTTTACTATCTCCATGATTTTTCCACTAATTTATTTCCCTTCTTAAGTGCCCCAAATAAAATCAAACTTTTAACAACTCAGTTTCGGATCAGATCGAACACTAAAACTTTTGGACCTTAAAACCATACTTAGACTCCAAATCAGAAGCTCTCCTTTGGGGGATTTTTAATAGACACGTAGAAATAAACTTCTGTAGGTTGGATAATCCTAATTCGAATTTTAAGTGGGGGTTTTACACCTTGTAATCTGACCTAAATCTGACCTGTATTTACTATTTTGACCACTTTTGGTGTAACCAACTTTTGAATGACTTCCCAACCTTAAAAACTTTCGAGGCTGGATGTTCTGGAAACTAGACTCTCTGAGCTACATCATAGACACCGGAATCAAAGCAATTCATGCTTCTAACCTCTAGATATTCACGAAACAACACATCCCTAAATTCTGCTCAAACCTAAGTCAAGTTCTAGCGCGATCTAAACCCTAACGATTACACCAACTCGCATCTAATTGATTACTAAGAACCCTAATTAGATTATAAACTTTAATTTACAGAATATCATGAAACCCGAGATCCACCATAACTCTTGTTAGATCAATTAAATCGATGATTAACTAAACAAAAGCTTAATTGAAAGATACCTAAACCTTGAATCTTGAAACACTAATTCACCAACTTGTTCTTGATAAAAAAATCATTTTTTTTCTTCTCTTGATGGATCGGCCAAACAAAGGGATAGGGGAGAGAAAAGTGATTTAGGGATTTATTAACCTTATATTTATACTACCTAGAATCCTAATTGTAATCAGATTTGTTTCCCTTTTTTTTCTTTCTTTATGACCGATCCAAATCACCTCTCTTATTAATTAATTAATTTTTTTATATTTTTCTATACAATTTCGTTCTCCCCCTCATATATATATATATTTATTTTATTTTATTATTAATTAACTAATTATCTTCATTACCTTAAGTTTTTATAAAACCTAAGCTAATTTGGGGAAACCTTTTCACATAAACGCAACTACTTAACTTTCTAAAAATAACTTTTCATTTCACATTTCACTTTCTATATTTAGAAAGTCTTCTATAATTAACCATATTTCACTCACTCCATTTATTTCCATTACGCTACATTCCTCATGAACGCTTAACACTAAATCATCAAATCATTGATGTAGCATTACATGCTATACGCCATTGCTTTCCATTATCACTAAACGTGAACAAATGGAATACTCATTACCAAACACAACCGAACATCAAAATACGATGCCCATACACCTCAAAATGATTTCATGCACCTATTCAAACCACTTAGCACACATATATGACACATAGCACGCCAGAAATCATACAAAATAAACTCTTAGCAATTTCTAAAGGCATCACTAACCTGGTTAAATCACGGTTGTCACAGTATCCCCTCTTTGAGGAAATCTCATCCCGAGATTTAACTAGCAGGCTCAACAACTCGGTCTACGAATAACTGTGGATACTTAATCCTCATCTGATCTTCGTGTTCCCACGTAAACTTAGGACCACGTTTTGAATTCCATCTAACTTTCACAAGCCCTACCTTCCTACGTTTCAACTTCCTAATTTCTCAATCCATAATATCTACAGGTTCCTCAACAAAACGAAGTGTCTTATCGACCTTGATCTCATTCAATGGCACATGTAAATTAGCATCCGCCAGACACTTCTTTAAATTTAACACATAAAAGGTGTCATGCACGCTATTCAACTCCTCAGGTAACCTCAACCTTTAAGCTACAAGGCCAATTCCTTTCAAGGATCTCAAACGGTCCTATATATCTCGGTGCTAACTTACCCTTCTTTCCAAACCACATTACGCCCTTCCCAGGCGAGACCCTTAATATTACCTGATCACCCACCTCAAACTCTAACGGCTTACACCTATAATCAACATAGCTCTTTTGATGATTTCTCACCGCTTTGAGCTTTTCCTTTATCAACACTACCTTATCAGTCGTTTCTTATACTAACTTAAGTCCAGTCAAACTACTCTCTCCAATCTCCAACCATAGAACAGGCGATCTATATTTCCTACCATACAAAGCTTCAAACGGAGCACACTGAATGCTCAATTGATAACTACCACAGAAATTGATAACACATGCCCTCATTATATCCTCCAAAGTATAATTCATACGTTCACTTTGTCCATCTGTTTGAGGATGCTAAGCAGTACTCAAATCTAATCGCGTTACTAACACTTTCTGCAGCGTCTGCCAAAACCACGAGGTAAATCATCCATCTAAATCTGAGTTAATCATCACCAGAATTCCATTCCTTGCTATTATCTCATCAATATAAATCCTTGCCAACTTCACATCTTGAAATCTCTTGTATAGCTAGAAAACGAGCTCCTTGGTCAGTCTATCGACCATCACCCAAATCACATCATACTAACTACTTTGACCTTGGAAATTTACTGATAAAATCCATGGTGATTCTATCTCATTTTTACTCAAGTATCTCAGGCTATTGCAGTAAGCCAAAAGTCTTCGACATCATAGCTTTTACCTCTTAAACAAATCCAACAATTGCTAACATAGGTAACTATATCCTTTTCTACATGTGGCTACCAATACATGTCTCCAAGGTTATAGTACGTCTTATCCGCTCCCGGATGTACCAAGTACCTTGATGTATGAGCCTCATCCATTACTATCGTTCTCATCATTCCCTACTAACAGAACTCATATATGATCCATAAAGTACAAACTCTCGTCCTCCTTCTTTTCCATATGTCAATCTAACCCATGAAGCCTTTCTGCGTGTACGTTCTCTTGCCTGAATGCCTCACTTTGGGCTGCCAATATCATTCCTCTTACTCCATACTAAATGGTCATAGCCATCGCTCGAACACGTCTAGGTTTCACTCGTTCCTTCCTTCTTAACGCATTAATCACCACATTTGCCTTACCTGGATGGTAGCTATTAGGTTTATGAAAAGTGTCAATTATGTGGTTTTATTATTAGACTTTATTTTGTTTAGTTTAATATAGCTTGTAATAAGGTTTATTATGCTTTAAGTAAGAAATAGCATAATAACCAAAGTCTAGGGATTAGTATTGTCAAGATAGAAAAATAAGGAAGGAAAACCTCCCTTCCATTGCCTATAAATAGCCTTCTAATCTTTATTAGAGGGTGATGCTCTTGTAACCAACTTTCATTTCCCTCCTAAATAATATTTGAATTTTCCCTTCACTTGCTCTCATTCTCTCTAAGCTTGCATGTTGATATGATTGATTCAAGATTTATGTGACCTATCAAGTGGTATCAATCGCCAATAGAGAAGTAGAGTGTTCGATTTGTGCGTGTTTTTGTTCGACCGAGAATCAAGAATTGGTGGTTTCCGAATTCGGTAAGTACTATTGAGGTTTCGAGATTAACTTTGGCTGTGATTTCGAAATATTGGACGTTATTGTACTCTCGGAACTGTTCATTTCATTCTCAGACGCGCGGATTTGATTTTTGGTAGAAGCTTTGCATTCTCGGTAGAGTGATTTTACGTTAAGGAACATTTTTTCTTGTAAATTTAGCAATTTCAGTACGAAACATCAGTGTAATGGATATATTCGATCTTTTGGTTCTATCACAAGTCGTTTATTAGGAATTCGGTATTAAACTCGGTATTATCGATTTTGTTAAAATTCACAAATTCAGTTCCATCGAATTTGTGATATAGGGAATTTTACTAAGTCAAAAATCAGTAATAAGCTTTACAAGTCATTTTACACTTTCATTTCACGGTTTTATCGAGTTTTGAAGTGCTAAAAATCGATTGCTCAAGATTTACTAAAACTCGGTAATCAAATTCGGTTTTATCGAATTTGAATTTCTAGAACACTTGGATTATCTAGTCATCATAAAATTCGGTTTCATCGAATTTATGGTTATTAGTAGTTCATAACTGTTAGAATTTAACAAGTTAGGTTTACCGAGTTTATAGTGAATAGTG
>BQNB010022018.1:0-59806 GCA_026074375.1 Tanacetum coccineum | reverse complement strand
CATCCACCTTACTTTCATTTGACGCAGAATTCATGTGTGCTGGAAGCGTGTATGATTATTTGCACAAACAAAAGGGTACATCTAAGCTACTGCCATTACTCAAATTTGTATATTATAACGCGTGTATGATTAACTTGATTTCTTTCGACTACAGGAAATGATGACAGAGTATTCACACGTTATAGAAGACAAATTGATCATCTCATTTTACTAGTGTTGCTGGACAAAAATTGGAACTTCTGTATGGATAATGATTTCTGTATGACTAGATTGTAGATTGGAAATTCTGATCTAAAAGTTCTGAATTATGTATGGATAATCATGTTAATGTATGACTAGATTGGAATTTTGGTATGGAAGCTTTGGAAGTTCATTCTGATTTGGAAATTCTGATAATCAGTTCTGTTTCATATATTTTGTGTTTGCAAAAGTATTCTGATTTGGAAGTACTGGAAGTTCTCATTATGTATGGAAGTTCTGTATGTTTCTGCATTAGGTGACACAAACTAGGTGTAGACAAAGATCTAAACATGTATAGACACATTATGTGTCAGGATAGGTGTGTCACCATAACCTTTACCGTCAGAACTTCTGCTGACACTTATTATAAGTGAAGGAGAAGCTAATTTATCTTTTCCTGACACTTTTTATACTTTTCCTGACACTTTTTGTCTGTCAGCAAAAGCAGTATTTCTTGTAGTGATCCTATTACTATACCAACTATACCAACTTGGGGGCCACGAATTGCTAAAGATGATCATGCTTATAAATAGGTACCAAACCATTTATCCAAAATCGTGAGTAACAAACTATCTAATATATATTCCATACTAGATTCTTTTTTCTTGGCTTTTAAGTTACAGGATAATAATGCCTTCATTATCTTCCTCAAAGATGATCATGCTTATGAGTTCGGACTATGAAATATGCAAGATTGATGAGGAGGTAGCGTTAAAGTCGTGGATGATTAGACAGTTTATCAAAGATGAACGTGTTAATAACCCCCTGATCCTCCGTCTACCTACCATCGAAAGCAAGATCCTTAAAAAGGTTATAAAATACTGTAAGAAACATGTGGAGTTAGAGAGACCTATAAATTATGATGTGATGCTTGATGAGGAATTGGAGATCACACCTCTACTTTTTAGTAAGGTGGTTGAAGATAACAAGAAATCGTTTGATGCTAAGTTTATGAGATTCCAGTATCTGGACGTGTTAGGACTTATTGAGGTACGTGTTCTGCGTTATATATTTGGATATGATTTTAAGATATTTTTTGTTAAATTTTGTAAATATGAATATATTGCTAAATAGTTGTTTGTTTCTTTGATAACATACTTTCAGGCTGCTTACGATCTTAAAATCAGGAGGTTGTTGGAACTAGCGACTCAAACTCTTGCTAAAAACTGGAAAAACAGGATGACTAATCCATGGCTTTTTTTTTTGAGTAAAGAACTTTATCAACAGCTATTGATACTCAAGGATAAGGTTAACATTCCTGAAGAAGAAGAAGAGGAGTTCCTTATTAAGAACACATCATGACATATTATTTTATCCTTGCTTAAAAACTTCTGATTTAATTCATTTAAGTGTAAGCTGGATATCACATGATTAAAGGATGATATCATGTTATTACTTTTTATTAGCTGCTTGTTTTGCTAGTTTTTTTAGTAACCCATGAATCTTTCTTAAGCTTTTCGAAATCCCATATGAGTTCTCTCAAAGTGGATATTTCCTTACGCTGAATACCATCGATTCTGATGGACAAGATGAGTCTTTCTATTCCGGTACGATATTGACTTGCGCAGAAACAGTTGTGGTGAATTGGGACACATTATTGCTACTTCCAGTGGCGGACCTAGGAATCTGTCACACGGTGTGCACAGATTAATAGGTAAAAAAAAATCCTTTTTACGGGTCGGGTCGGATTTTTTTACCAGTTTTTTCATGTTTATTTTACTTTTCTTGCTTGGTTCGGATCATGCGAGAATTTTGAATCAAAATCTTAAAAGTTTTTTATGTTTCTTCGAAACGCAAGTATACACCAATTACAAACAAAAAAGTCTAACTAAACCAAGAATAAATTTAGTTAAGGCCCAACTATATTATTGTACATTTGTACCAATTGTATGTAGTTTTTGTCAAAAAAAAAGAAGATAAAAAAGACAAAGTATAATATTGTTTTACCTACCTACCAGTATTAATTACTCCATCCGTCTCAAAATAATAGTCCCTTATTGACTTTTTAAGTCTTTTTCTATCAACTTTGACCTTAAATATTTTCTTTTGTGTTATATAATAATTGATGTAAATATACGAATAGATTCGTTTTTGAATGTATTTTCATTGTTATATTTTTCATCAAGTGTTATATAACACAAACAAAAATATTTAAAGTCAAAGTTGATAAAGAAAATAAAAGTGTATTATTTTGGGAGCGATGAAGTAATAAAGTTAGGGAGATAGAATATATTAAATAAAATAATAGTGTGACCCACTTCTCTCAACCCACAATCCCACTTTTTCTCTTTCAAAAAGACAGCGTAAAACCTACTGTAACTTTTGAACCACCATTGTTGTTCTTTAAGCTCTTTAAATCCTTAAATTTTGTTTTCATTTATTTATGATGAGATTAAAAGAGGGTGTGCACTCCATATTCGCAGGGTATGCACTCTGTTTAAGTAATTTACCGTTCTAGAGGAAGTAGGAGTGTTCCCACGCTTCTAGTCGAGTAATCCACCTAAGTATCTGAAAGTAAGAGAAAAAACCCGTTAGCTCGCCCCGGGTGTTGACCCAGGACCAAGCTCGGGTGTGAAAGTAAGTATCTGAAAGTAAGCCGAAGGGGCTGTATGTTGTTGCCGAAGAGGCTATAGTAATAAATGTATGTATGTCGTAGAAATGTGTTGACCGTCAAGTAATAAATGCTTGGGTATTTATACTACTTGAAGTACTGTTTGGAAGTACTGTTCTTGACACCTTGGGAATGAAAGAGACGACCTACGCCTAGCCTTTGCCTTGGACGTCGGTATACCTTGGGGACATCGTTCCTTAATTCCCGGGCATGCGATGTTGCGTAAGCGCTTGCTATTATCCAACAGTTTGAAGAGGTGCCCTTCTTTATCGAACCTCACACTGTCCTTTTTTGGGTTGATGTAGTAGGCCCATCCGGACGTCTTACGGCCCGTTCGGATATGGGACCCGTCCGGTTATTCGTGGACAGCCGCTTGGAACTTCATGGCCCGTTTGAACTCTTGTGGTTTAATTGAGCTTTGAGTGATCCGCTTGGGTTTTGTGTAGCCCGTTCGGAACATTAGCCCATCCGGCATATACGCGGACATGTCCCCCCCAGTATGACTTTAAGAGTTGTAAACTATTGAAGTCATACTTAAAGTGCTCTCCTAAGAGTGGTCCAAAGACGTTGGTCCTCGCTTCTTTCTTGCCCTACCCTTCTTCCTTTTCGCTTCCTCCCCTTCCCCCATTTTTTTTTTTTTTTTTTTGTCTTGACAGGTGTAAAGCAAGATTCGTAATTATGAGGAGGTGAGATCCACTTGCCTTCTTGATGTGGATGAGACAAAACCATAATTACAGTGGGTTAAAACCATTATGACTCCTCGACGTCTCTTTATTTGGTGTATACACGTGTTGGTCGATTTCTCATCGACGGTCACGATTGGGCTTTGACAGCTGTCTTTGTGATTTGACGAACCCAAGCCCATCTGGGGCCTATAAATAGTCCGTAGTTTTTTATTTTTTACCGTGCGTAAAAAATTTAAAGATCGTAGCCGAACGTCCCTTTGTTGCAAGACACTCATCCGACTCGACCCGCCGCCCTTTTCTTTATTGTGATCAGGTATACCTTCTTCCCTTTTTGACTTTATAAGTTGCCTTCCCTTCGGATCTTTGAAAATGTCCGACGAGGAACGAGTTTTGACACGGATCAGGCGAGCCCGAAACTCTTCGTCTAGCAAGCGTGACATGGGTGTCTTATAGTTTTCTACTAATGAAGGCCTTTTGGACAGTGAAAGTGCCTACTCATAAAATATAAAATTCCAAGGGACCTACACCTGTTCTGTTTTCTTCCAGTGGACGCATGGAGCGTTCTAGATGATGATTGCATTGGCCTTATAGACAAGTATTTTTGGTAGTGTTGTGTCTGGCTATAGGTGGGGACCCTTTTTCGACCTTGTCTTTCTAGAGGGGGTTGCCGTGATTAGGCACTTTCATGCACAATCTCCCAGTGGTGCCACTGGGTTTGACCCGGTTGACCCTCTTCGATGTTGTAGGCAGTGAGCGGGAAGCCTCGACATCGTCCCTTCGGTGAATTTGTTTAGGGTTTTTTATAAACTTAGCAAACAAGGGGATTGGTTTTCCTTCGAGAAAAGAGCTGGTAAGGACTTTCGGGGTAAGATCTTGAATGAAACGTTCTCTTGTATGAAGAAGTGGAAAGGGCGCTTCTTTTTTATTGACCGACGGGCTATTCCGGACGCTATGTGCTGGAGGCATCATGATTCGGATATAAGCGACCCTGCACCCAAAGATGGTTTTGATGAGGCTGACGTTGTTGCTCTGACCCACCAACCCATTGATATTCGTGGTATTCCGAGCGGACTGCTTTTTTGTGCCGGGTTGGCCGTCACCTGGGAATTTCCTAAGTTCTATCCTGTGTTCAAAGATCCGGAGGGCAATGGTAATGAGAGGGCACTTATCTTTTCTTTATTTGTTTGCAACTTTGTATATATTCCCTCTTTTATTCCTCAACTGTTGTGTTTTTTTTTTTTTTGTAGTTATCACCATGTCGGAGTATTTACGTCTTCCTTTCCTTTCCGGCATGACTATCGAGGCTGGGAGGGCCTTGACTGACCAAGACATCATTCCTCGCGCATAAACTAACCATTCCCTACTTTAACAACGATGAGACAATTCCTTACAACATCGACTCTCAACAAAGGGTTGAGACCTCCGATCCAAAGATAGTGGCCACCCGGATACGGAAAGCGCAGGCTGCTGCCAAGAGAAAGACTAAGAACAGGGGGTCCGAAGGTACCAGTGGACCTGAGAGGGGTTCAAAGAGGCGTAAGGAGAAAGCTACTGATCACATCCCTTGTCCTACTCCTCTTCAGACCATAGAGGGGGTTACTTCGGATGCTTCTAGGGGTGAAGATGTGGTTCCCCCTACTCAAGCTCAGGGGGATAACTTACTTGAGATTCCTGCGTACCCCTCCACCAGCGATGTAGGAGATTCTGCTAATACACTTACTCCACCCTTGTGAAGAGCACCATGGATGAACACTCAGGGGTTCTTGGCACTGGAGATGATAGACTTGAGACGATGAAGTGTGACGAAGAGGTTGCTCTTGAGAGGCCGGAGAGGCATCTTACGACACATAGACGGAACGGGTTGTCCTGGAGCGAATCAGTCCCACTCCTGTAACCCGGGGGGGGGGGGGGGGGTGCCCGGATAAATGGGAAGCTCCCTATGCTCTCCTGAGAGACTCCTATTCTTGATCCCTTTTGAGATGTTTTGTTAGATGTTTAGGGTGATATTACTGAGTGCAAAAGACTACATAACGCTCATCATCATTCATATCCACTTTAAACTCATTACGAGGTGTTGTGTTCAATAAATATTTTTTTGTCTGACAAAGTGCGGTGTTCCACAGGTGTTGGTGCCGATGGAGCTGGGTCTTCTTTGCCTCCGCCTCTTTTTGTTCCGACTTGGGGAATCCATCAGAGGAGTCGAGTGACCACGGGAGCGGTGGCGGAGTGGTCTGTGATTTATGGCTAACCTTACGGGCCCCCTCCTGGTGTTCATAGAGGAGATGCATCGGTGTTGGATAATAACATTGTTTTGGATAAGCCTGTTTACCTTGCCCGTGGCGCTATGGCACAACCATGCTCTCCGTCAGTTTTTGAGTCTCTGTATGACTCCCATCTGCCTGAAAGAGGAACTTGAGACTACTCTGAAGTCTCTTGTCGGATCTTCGAGAGGATTTTACTATCCGTCCAGAACTTCACAACACCTGTCGAGGACTATCTCTCTGGAAAACTCCGCGAGGAGCATGACCAAATTTCAGAGCGTCTGCCGTTGGTTCAAACGAAAAGGAATGTTTAATGGCTAACCAATGGCCTGAACAGGCCCTTCGTAACAAATAGTTGGAGCAACAATTGAAAAGCGCCGATGAGGTCCATTCTTCTACTGTGAAAAACCTTTGGAAATGTTCCAGCTTGCCCAAAAAGACTCTGCATTGGTTTATGCTGAAAGGGTTTCTAGTGATAGACTTTCGGAGAATGAGGAGCTCCGGGCCAACTTTGCTTTTGCCAAAGGGAGAAGAATGAAGCTGTAAGAAACTCCTTCCCAACTTGGGGGGCGTCTCCTACCAGAGTCACGAATAATAAGCAGTTCTCTCTCTGTTTCCTGTTACAACTAAGATCTTCAGACTGGGTTGGTGACAAGGTCTGGCGATGCGAGGTCCGAAGAGGAGCTTCGTGAGCTTATGATGAGGATGAATGGTTTGATGCTTATTCGACAAGAATATGAAGCTGAGTACGAGAGTATGTTCTCCAAACTTACTCAAATGTGGATCGAATCTCTCACACTGTCCGAGAAGTCCGTTGCAAGATCTTCTAAAACGTCATCCTGCCCCTCCTCCCAAGATGCTCCCAAGGCTGGCTCTGGGGTGTTGCATTTGCCCCCAAACTTGTTTTTAGCAGCCGCGGAGGTGGCCGAGTAGTATCCGAAAGACATAGCCTCTCAACAGGTTTCAAGTCCAAACTGGTCCTTCTTCAAGACCCGACGTACTTCCGAGGTCCCAAAGGCTCCTCCGGCTAAGAAGACTTAGCTTTTGTAATTTGTAATAGATAGGTCTTGAATTGTTTGTAATTTTTTGAACAATCGTCCCCTTTTGGGGCCTGAATAATTGTATTTACCTTGATCCCAATTATCTCTAAATAAAGCCGAAATTCTAAAAATGTAAAACCTCCCATATTTGCATAATATTCACTTGAAATCGAAAGGTTTAGACCTCATTTAGGATAGGGATACCATTAACTTGTCTCTGATTAATTTTTGTCCGTAGTGGCCTGTGCCCTTCCTCATCAATTTAACCCTGTAAGCAATGTAGTTCTGAGGAATAATATTTTCCGGAGGGTCTGGCCCTGCACAACCGCTTCCACCCCGGCCCCGTGCGCCCATGCTCGGACCGCACTACTACCACCCCACTCTCTCCACTCGAAACCATTCCTCGCCATCCCCTCACGGCTTGTGCCCCACGGAGCACGCCGCCCTCACCAAGTCCACGCACTCAGTGCCCCTCAACGCCCCCCCGCCTCGCACCCTGCCAGATGCCCACCGACCAACCCCGCAGCACCGCGTCCCGGGGCTCCCCCCGGACCTCCCCCCACATCAACCCCACCAAGCGCCCACAACTCAGCCACACCCCGGCCCTTACACCCGACCACCCCCCCCCCCTCCCCCCCCCCCCACCACTCACGACACCGCGCCACCCCCCGCCCCCAACTTCCCCCGCCACGCTGGCACCCTTGGGCACAACATCAGCCCACGCCCCACCCCAACCGAGCCCCCAGCCCCCCACCCCCCCCGCCCCCCCCGGGCCACAGCCTCCCCCTCCACTGCGGCACAGCCCCCCCGCCACCGCCCCGCCCCCCCCCAACCTACAGTCCAAGCCCCTCCGGGGCATACGGCTGTGCCCGGGCGGAACCCCGGAACCAATAGATGTTTCCTTCCTACGTTTTTACTTAAAACCCTGTGACTTGGTTGTCTGTGGGATTTATTTTTTCCGGAGGGGCTGTGCCCTTCCTTATCGTTTTTACCCTGTGACTTGGTTGTCTGTGGGATTTATTTTTTCCGGAGGGGCTGTGCCCTTCCATATCGTTTTTACCGATGTGAACTATGGTGTCTGTGGGATTTTATTTTTTCCGAGGGCTTGATGCCTTCCTTATCGTTTTTTTACCTGTGAACTTGTTTGTCTGTGGGATTTAATTTTTTTCCCGGAGGGCTGTGCCCTTCCTTATCATTTTACCCAGTGACTTGGTTGTCTGAGGGATTTTGTATGATAATAACAAGCATTCATCGGAAAGTTGTTCTCCTCATTGAAACTTGGAGTACGAGCTATTACATTCGCTAGCTGAATACAATGTATAGGAATACAACAATCATAAACTAATAAAACCTACAAATAGCATTTGCGTAGGTTGATCGCGTGCCAGGTTCGAGGGACCATCTTGTCCTCCATTGTCTGCAGCTTGTAAGAGCCGTTCTCGAACGCCTCTGTAACTCTGTATGGACCTTCCCACTTGGGTCCCAGCTTCCCTTGGTCCTCCACTCTACTTGCCTCGTTCCTTCGATATACAAACTCTCCCGGCCTAAATCCCGCTGGACGTACTTTCTTGTTGTAGTACTGTTCCATCTTTGACTTGTATCTGGCCTCCCGTACGGCGGCTGCCTCCCTTCGCTCCTGCAGTAGGTCCAGGTTCAAACGTTGCTCTTCTTCGTTAAATTCCTCCCTGATCATCAACGTTCGGTAAGACGGAATGCCTATTTCTGCCGGAATGACCGCTTCGCTCCCATAAGTTAGGCTGAAGGGGGTCTCGCCGTTGCTTTGCTTGATTGAAGTGCGGTGAGCCCATAATACGTTTGGCAATTCGTCTACCCATCCTGCCTTTTCCCTTCCTAACCTGGTTTTGATCCCTTCCATAAGGCTTCGGTTTGCCCTTTCGACCAAACCGTTAGCCTGCGGATGAGCTACCGCCGTGTTCATTTGTTGGATCTCAAACCTTTTACACCAACTCTTGAAGGGGTCGTTTATCAGCTGTGCCCCATTGTCTGTGACGATGATTCTTGGGAGACCATATCTACATATGATGTTGTCCATCACGAAACGGATTATCTCCTTGCCCGTTATCTTGACCAACGGCTTTGCCTCTATCCACTTGGTGAAGTAATCAATAGCCACGACTACGAATTTAGCTCCACCCCTGGCTGGAGTTAATGGACCAAGTATGTCCATTCCCCATTGATAGAAAGGCCACGGAGCCATGATGGAGGTCATGAATGTTTTCGGAAGTCTTGGTATCGGGGCGTGAATCTGACATGAGTCACACTTGTCTACCTCTGCTTTTGCGTCTGCATGCATGGTCGGCCAATAATAACCTTGTCTCATTGCCTTCCTCACTACCGCTCTAGGACCCATATGCATTCCGCAAGATCCCATGTGAATTTCCCGAATGACATAATTCGCCTGAAGAGGTCCTACACATCTCAACATAGGGATTAAATACCCCTTTTTGAATAGGACTCCTGACTCCATTGTATAGTGGCCTATCTTGGCACGCAGAGCTCGTGCCTCGTTGCTATCTGATGGCATGCCATCCTCTAATGATTTAACGATGTGAGTCACCAGTTAACTCCTTCCTTTCTACTATAGCCTGAACTATCTTGGACCTCCGTTGACCGTATTCCATTTCATTCAGGACCTCCCTCGACCAAATTTAAAAAATCTCCTTGGTAAAGGGTTGGTGAAGCACGGTGGCTAGTTTGCTCAATACATCAGCCTTCTGATTACTTCCTCTTGGTATGTTTTCAATGGAGAAGGTTTTAAATTCGGAGATGTACTCTCTAGCTTTGGCTAGGTATTTGATCATTGAATCGTTGCTAGCTTCATATATCCCATTAATCTGACTGGCCACGAGCTTGGAATCTACCTTAACCTCTATCTGCGGGACATTCATCATTCGCGCTATACGTAGCCCTGCTAGGAGGGCTTCATATTCCGCCTCGTTATTAGTGCTGGCGAACGTTAATCGGAGGGCATAAGCATATTCCACTCCACTAGGTCCTGTTAAAATAAGACCGGCTCCTGAGCCTTTTGAACTGGCTGCCCCATCGGTATAAAGGGTCCACGTCTCCGTGTCGTCTATCTCCGGAGGGACCTCCGGACTCTGGAAATACTCATCTTCCCTTTCTCCATCTGGAGCATCAGAAAGGAAATCTGCTAGGACTTGACCCTTTACCGCATTCCGTGGTATAAAGGAGATTTTGTATGTCCCTATTTCTACAGCATATTTAGCCAGCTTCCCCGAAACTTCTGTCCTACTGAGTATGTTCCTGATTGGCTGATCCGTGATGACTTTTACCGGATGAGCTTCAAAGTACCTTCTTAGCCTTCTAGTCATGTTCACCAATGAAAGAGCTAGTTTTTCCAATGGGGAGTAGTTCCTTTCAGCCTCGTTTAGTGTTCTGCTCACGTACTGTACGGGACATTGCCTTCCATTCCGGTCTGTCAAGAGTACTGCGGAGACAGCCTCATTAGACACCGCTAGATATGCATATAATGTCTCTTCCGGGAATGGTGGTGTCAGCGATGGAAGCGACATAATTAGTTTCTTCATCTGCTGAAAGGCCTCTTCGGCTTCCGTGGTCCATCGGAATTCGTGCCTGTTCTCCTTCGTTATGTTTTTCAGCGTGTTGAAGAAAGGGAGAGCCCTTTCGGCTGATTTGGCCAAGAAACGATTTAGAGAAGCTAGTTTCCCACTGAGGCTTTGCATCTCTTTCAATGTTTTAGGGGACTGAAGGTCCGATATAGCTTTCGTCTTCTTAGGATTTGCTCGGATGCCCTCCGAAGTGACCATGTACCCTAGGAACTTACCTTCCTCTACTCCAAATGAACACTTTTTGGGATTTAGCTTCATGTTTATTGTTTTCAAACCTTCAAACGTTTCTGCTATATCAGCCAGGAGGCCTGTTTCTTCCTTACTTTTGATTACCATATCATCCACGTATGCCTCCAAGTTCCTTCCTATCTGGCTTTGGAAGGTCGAGTCTACCAGCCTTTGATAAGTGGCCCCTGCGTTCTTTAGACCGAACGGCATCTTTGTATAACAGTACGTTCCCTGCTCCGTGTAGAAAGCTGTCTTTTCTTCGTCCTCCTTTGCCATTTGGATTTGATGATACCCTTTGTAGGCATCCAAGAAGCACTTGTACCTGAAGCCCATGACCGCCTCGACTTTGCAGTCTATGTTAGGTAAAGGATAATAATCCTTTGGGCATGCTGAGTTCAGGTTTTTGAAGTCGATGCACATTCTCCAAGATCCGTCACACTTCTTGACCAACACTGGGTTGGAGATATACGTCGGGTATTTAACCGGACGGACTATCCCTGCTTTGACCCATTCGGTCACTTCCTTGGTGACTGCCCCACTTTTTTCTGGAGAGAAGGTTCTTCTCTTTTGACATACTGGATCGAGTGAGGGGTTTACATTCAGAGCGTGTTCTATGACCTTCCGAGGTACCCCCGTCATGTCGGCAGGTTCCCAAGCGAACACCTCCATGTTGCTTTTCAGAAGAGTTTTTAATTGCTCCTTACAGCCCCTGGAGAGTTTTCCTCCGATGGTGACCATTTGGTCGGGAAAGCTGGGATTGACAATTATTTGCTCGGTAACGTCCATGCCCCCTTCGTCTTGGGGCGTTTCTTCCTTTACCATCTGCTTCTCTTCCCTCTTCCGACACTCAGCAATTGTGATGTTTCGAGCCGTTCAAGTACTATTCCCTTTGGAGTTTGGGAACTTGATCATTGAAATGAAATTATTGAGGGATGGCATGTAGTATCTTCAGACCTGGTCTTCCCAGTATTATATTGTAAGGGGATGGTGCGCGGATGATTATGAATTTCATTGATGTCCTCCGGCTCAACCCTTCGTTTCCAAAGCATACTTCCAGTTCAATTTTTCCCAAAGGTTTCGATACCTCCCCTGCGAAACCACCAAAGTCTAGTTCTGGATTTCCCTGATTCCTGCCTTCACCTCTCCGGAAGGTTCACGAAGCAATGTTCGAAACATGACATCCACTGATGAACCTATCTTCCTGCATTGACCCGCCTTACGATATATCCTTCAACCTCTGCTTCTATATCGGAGGTAGGTTTCGTCCGAACGCAACTATCTGTCATAATTTAATGGAAAGAGATAGGTTTGTTCATCCAAGGCCTCCGTTGCTTCGCGGGTCTTATTCGTTTCTTCTTTTTAGAAGAGTGAACGCGGACGATGTTTAAACTACCTTCTTTGCACCGGAGGGTTTTTCTATTTTTGTCTCCTTTCCACCCTCTGCCTATAGATATATCATCAAATGGATGAGTCTTTCCTGATTTCTACAGGCAATTTCTAGTTGTTTTCTCAGCTGGATACAATCATTTGTGTGATGACCCTTGTCCTGGTGATAATCACAATATTTGTCCGGGTCACCCGTCCTCAGCGGATTTGCCACAGGTCTTGGTGGTGGTAGTTGCAGTTGCGTTTCCGTTGCCAGTATTTCTTTAGGGCACTTTGTCAAAGAATCTAACGAAAGTACCGGCACAGGTCTGTTTGTTCGTTCCCTTTGGTGGTACGGGGCTCCGTAATCTCTGTGTCTTCCCGTATTAAAGTTGTCTCTGCC
Source organism: Tanacetum coccineum (assembly GCA_026074375.1). Taxonomy (NCBI): domain Eukaryota; kingdom Viridiplantae; phylum Streptophyta; class Magnoliopsida; order Asterales; family Asteraceae; genus Tanacetum; species Tanacetum coccineum. The sequence goes on along the minus strand of BQNB010022018.1, from coordinate 47,361 downwards.
CTTGTAAGAGTTCCTATAGTCGCTTTTCCTCTTTTCCCGGAAATTACACTTCCCGCGCTGTTTCGACCGTCTCGGTCGTCTCTTCTGGCAGTCGGAAAAGTTAGTCGGTGATGGACGTCCCGAGACCCTTCCGGAAAAGATAATCGACGGTGGATGTCTCGCGATTCTCCTAGCGGTAATTCCGCAAGGGCATATGCCTCCTCGGCCCTTACAAACTCATCTAAACGTCTCATCATTTCATCGACTGTCTTGGGCACGCTACTAGCAAAACGCTTGGCTAATTCGGGGGACTTGACAGAATCCATGAATGATGAAATTTTCATAACTTCCGGAACACCCATGATGAATCCTGTCTCCACGGTCCATCTTTCCTTGAAAGCCGTTAAGGTTTCATTAGCTTTCCTCACTATCTTGGTGATTTCGTGAGGTTCTTTGTAACACGCTTTCCTGGTTGAATATCTAGTGGTGAAAGCCTCTCTCAGTCTCCACCATTCGTCTATGCTATTGGGAGGAAGGCTCTCGAACCACCCCCCTTTCTGACACCCACCAGTTATTTTCTGAAACATTCGGCACCATACTGGCATGGGCCACTCCCCCGAGTTCGCTGCCCCCACAAAACGATTCAAATGGTCTGCTGGGTCAGTGGACCCGTTGTACAATGCGATGTTGGTTGGCATACTGTACTCTGGACCAGAGAACTCGATTATTCTTCGCGTGAAGGGCGTCTTTAATGTTTCTTTGAAGGGTTTACTTAGGTCTTCGTCATCAATCTCCCTTCCCTTCACAATGCCACACCTCTTTGGGTCTGGGTCCTTCCGTCCTCGAAGTTCAGGCCGTATCGGGTAAGCTATGTTAAGCGCTTGTTGTGTTTCTTATGAATTATAGACTTCATGGCGATATGTTGCCCCTTCAATTTGTTCTTTCGTAGAGGGTAGTTCCTTCTCGGATCGTCTTGACCTTCTGATCTCCGCCTCTTGTGGGACTAGTCCATTCTTGTAGATAATAACACAAATCCCACTTATGGCCGCCAATTTGTTTAAGTAATTTACCGTTCTAGAGGAAGTAGGAGTGTTCCCCGCTTCTAGTCGAGTAATCCACCTAAGTATCTGAAAGTAAGAGAAAAAACCCGTTAGCTCGCGATCCCCGGTGTTGACGGCCTGGTACCAAGCTCGTGTGTGAAAGTAAGTAACTGAAAGTAAGCCGAAGGGGCTGTATGTTGTTGCCGAAGAGGCTATAGTAATAAATGTATGTATGTCGTAGAAATGTGTTGACCGTCAAGTAATAAAATGCTGGTTATGGTATACTACTGAAGTACTATTTGGAAGTACTGTTCTTGGACACCTTGAATGAAAAGAGAACAGACCTAGCGCCTAGCCTTTGCCTGGACGTCGTATACCTTGGGTGAAATCTTCCTTAATTCCCAGGGCAATGGGCGATGTTGCGTAAGCGCTTGCTATAATCCAACAGTTAGAAGAGGTGCCCTTGCTTTATCGAGCCACACACTGTCCTTTTTTTTTGGGTTTAATTAGTACGCCCATCGAAGTCTTACGGCCCTTCGGTATGATGGGACCCGTCCGGTTATTCATGGACACCCGCTAGAACTTCAAGGCCCGTTTGAACTCTTGAGGTTTTAATTGAGCCTTTGATTGATCCGCTGGGTTTTTGGATAGCCCGTTCGGGTAAATATTAGCCCATCGGCATATACCTATGACAAGCACTCTATATAAACTAACCAAGTAAAAGCACAAAATTAATTTTTTTTACACTAAGGCAATAATTCACATACCCTATCGAACATGTAGGTCCGCCCCTGGCTACTTCTATAGATGGAAGTCACTCGGGTTTTCATTCTTGTACTAGTTTAAGACTCGTGTGATACACGAGATGCTTATATTTAAAAACCAAAAGATATATGTTGAAGATCGTCCAAAATGTGTTGTCAACATATGTTTCTTGAAATCTATGTGCATCATCATATATAAGCTATTAACAATTGACCCAATCTCTCAATCTAGTTATTCATGTATTATACTCTTTATATAAAACATAATCATTCAGTCTTACCTACGGTAACCCTTTAAAACATGGGTTACACATTAAATTGCATCATTTAGTCATTCTGCTCGTTAAACAATAACCCATGTTTAGCCTATAAAGACGAAATAAACAACAATAAAAAGTTTTAATTGAACAAATAATTACTTCATGGCTATTAAGTTGTTCCCAAAATATACCATCATGTAAACGTAAACTCAAAATCTATGTCTCATATAACTTAAAAGTAATATGAAAATGAATATCAGACCTTGAACACGTTATACATCACAATATCTGGGAGAATGTAGGTCATTGGTTCTGGGACTTTCTTTGTTAGATCCTGTACCTACTTCAGTCGGCTGATCAGTATGTCCTGTTCTTATGTTTTTTTGCATGATCAAGTTGTTGCATGTTCTTTTGGTAGTTAGATATCATGTTCGTTACTTATATGTTTATTATGTTTTGTGTTGTTCTTGCTTTATCACTACAAGAAAAAGGGGCAACACCCACGGAATTTTCCTAGGGAAACGTTTCGTAGGAAATTACTTAGGGAATTCCTACAATTTTCCCACGGATTATGTGCACAACCATCAGTGACGGTTTTCTTAGTGATTTCCTAGCAATTTGTGACGGAAAATTCACCCTAGCTAATCCGTCGGAATTTCCTTGTGATTTCCTAGGGATTTCTTAGGAATGATAATTACTAGGAAATCACTAGGTGAATTATAGCTTTTGCATAGGGATTTCCTAGTAAATTGTCTAAAAAAGTAGTTGAAGATAATAAAAATAATCACAATGTTTATTATATATATGTGTTTATATTGGGTTGACTATTTTTGTAATGGGTGTCATAATAATAAATTACTTAGCGTTTCGTCTAAACAAACTTAGTCCATCTACATGTATGATTATGTTTTTAAAAAAAGCATTATAAATAAGCGAAACATTTGTTGTTATACACTTATACGTATCTATTTATATTAGTGTGGCAATTTATATAACGGCGACAAAATAAGTGAATTATTTCGAGTTAAACAAGTTAAGGCAACAAACATGTATGGACATGATTGCATCTATATATAAACAAGTTAATATTCTTTCTTAGAGAGTCAAGCTTAACAACCTCTCAACACGGCTTAATCTTTCTCGTAGATGAATAGACAATCCAACTATTTTAAATCCCATCTAGGTAACTTGGCGGTTGGTCTACAAATCAAATTTTTTTCTCTTGTCCCCATGCTGAAAGATTTGTATAAGAGTATATCGAGAATGGTGGGATTGTTAAAACTATTGAATTTTATCCTCCCTGAAGGTTTTGTTGATCCTAATCATCCCAGAAAAGTATGCAAGCTTCAAAGATCCATTTATGGTCTTAAACAAGCATCAAGAAGCTGGAATAAAAGATTTGATAAGGAAATCAAAAGGTTTGGATTTGCTCAAAATCTTGATGAGCCATGTGTATATCAAAAGGCTAGTGGGAGTAATGTTACATTCCTCATCTTATATGTTGATGACATAATCATTATGGGAAATCACATTCCAAGTTTATAAAGTGTAAAAGATTATCTTGGAAAGTGTTTTGCTATGAAAGATTTGGGGGAAGCAACATTTAATCTTGGAATCAAAATCTACAGAGATAGGTCAAAGCAATTGATTGGACTTGGTTAAAATGCTTACATGGATAAGATCTTAAAGAGATATAGAATGGATAATTCCAAACGTGGCTATATCCCCATGCAAGAAAGACTTGACTTGAACAAAACACAAGGTGCTTCAACACCTAAAGAGGTGAAGCATATGCAAAAGGGCAAAGGCCATAAATGACTAATTTACTTATCCAAATTTACTGAAGTTCCTACTATAGTCTATAAAAGTACACTCAAACATGTATACATTCAGATTTTAAACAAAATGAGTAACATTTTAAATGATTTGACTAATATACCCTTGTGTTCTTCAATCTTCATCTTTTTCATATACAAAACCAGATTCCGGCAATCAACCATTAACTCCGGCTATTTTTCAGTCCGCCATAAAAATATTTCTTATATTTTTGACAAAGTTATAAGAAAGTCTTATAAAACCTAACATATACTAAAATGATCAAAGTCATTATATAAAAATCTCTTCATACACATCTGAATTTCAATCGTGATTTTGTTAACCACCAAAACAACTTCAACAACCTCGTATTAACAATGAAACACAACATTAAACAACAGATCTAGCTCGTTCCAGAAGATATCTTACTGAAATCATACTCGATTACCTTACGCAATCATATTCTATCGTGGATCTAAATACACAACTCGAAATCAAAACTGAACCAAGACTCACTTCCAATTCTATCCTACTTTAAAACCCCCAAATCAATTTCAAGATACATAAAGATAAAAGATTCATAGAAAAAACTACAGTAGCTTCATGAACACGATGAGGTTTGTGGAACGATAAAAGCTTATTAGCTGGAACTATTTAACACGAGGCGAAAGAATTACATATCATCAAAAAATGGTAAAATCCCGAGACTTTAACTGCGAGGGAATCAAAAGGGATGAAAAAAAATTTGACACGAAGGCCGACGGATCGGTTTTCACTTCGACAAAAGAAAAACCCCCCATCCCGGAGGCCGAGCCACCGGTTTTCACTTCGGGATGGATTTTGATCTATTTATATTAGTGTGGCAATTTATATAACGGCGACAAAATAAGTGAATTATTTCGAGTTAAACAAGTTAAGGCAACAAACATGTATGGACATGATTGCATCCATATATAAGCATGTGTCTATGTGTGTATAAGTATGTGCGAGTATAACGAGATTAGAAGCATTGGTTCTTCTTCAAGAGCTTTAAGGTCTTTTTATTATGTATTGTTATGGACTACAATCTTGTTGTGGTTGGTTACCTAGTTAGTGGATGGACTAGCTTTTGAGGGCTTTGTACTTTGGTTAATTTGTTCTCAGTCTACTAAGACACCATTACATCGATTGATATTTTGGAAGAAGCTTGTATCGAAGTAAGATCTAAAACATATTATCGACAGTGAAAATGTTTAGTATTTTATAAAAACACCACATATTTATAAATCATGAACGACTTTAAAATGGATAATAATTCACTTCTTTTCATATCATCAATGATTAGTATCACTAATACGTGTATTAAATTCGGAACTTTTAAAACACATTCATATAATTTGTCTTTGAAATTTAACTACTTTTAGAACACATTCTTAACATCATATTATGTCTATATACCGTCAGTCAAATCATTTACTATGATATATTTTTCGAACTCTTTTGCAAAATCCCTAGGAAATTCGTAGGTAACCTTATAATTTTCTAAGGATTTCCCAGTGACCCTAAAATCCATTTCCCCCCAAAGCCTCAATCTCAATATTTCGTTCCCCCTGGTTTTTTCATTTACCCAAAAGTTTCATCCCCAAAATCTCAATCTCAATATTTTTCATTTACTCAAAAGTTTTCCCCCTAAACCCACTTCACTTTTGCATTATCCCACCTACTCACTCATGCCCTGACCTTTCTCCCACACGAATCCATTCCCTGCTAATATCTCTTCTCTCCTTTCTAGTCTTTGTATGTGGTGGAACAATTATGATATGTTTATACCCAATTTTGACCTAATTTTAGGAACAATAGATGATTACTTCATAATTAGGGGTAATATCTTTGATTTGTTATGCTTTTTTTTCCTGTTAATTCTTGCAACTGGTAGTTATGGGTTTAAGTTGTTTCTTATTTCATTCTATCATACTTATGGTTTATTCTTGTATTTTGAATGTATCTTTTATAAAGAACGAAGAAAATGACTGAAGTGGGGTTGAAATGGATGTGAAGTAGGGGCTGAAATGAGGCTTAAACGGGTGGGATACATTGTACTCTCATGATCTGAAGTGGTTACCATCTGCTAGTCAATATCTGTTGCACACCGTAAGTACTACAGATCCTTCATCAAAACCAAAAACATACACTCCATTTACTTCTAGCCAAGAATCTTTACCAGAATTTTCCAAAAATCCTATCACGATTATGCCTAATATCATATTTGAACTTTTTGCAGAACCTCGTGACTTCTTTTAGATAACCCTTAATATCTTGGTACGCGACAGAAATAACACAACGGTTTTTTTGCTTGTCTTTTTAGGTTATATTGTTGAAAGACATCAAGGACGAGGATGCTCAGAAACTTGTAAAAAAATGCCCAGTTAATGTGTTTGACATTGAAGGCATTGGTGATACGAGAAGGGCCACTGTGGCTCGACCAAGAGCTTGTACGCTTTGTAGGGAATACATTAGAGAGCATGGATGGGAGGAAAAGGTGGCTTTACGACGCGTGAAAGATCATTTTATCTGTAAGTATAGTTTTCATTATCATTTGGCTGTTACGTGTGTTGATCTGTTATCGGTGGCAAAACTAGTCAAAAGGTTCAAGTTAAGTCGACCCACCTTTCTTTATAAACGGTTTTAAAAGCTATAGAGAGTTGATTAGGTAATTGTCCACCTTTACCCGTTTGACCACAGTAGCATTAAAAATATCAAAACCAAGTCATAGCGTTTTCAAATTAGCTAGTTGTAGCACATGTTTTGCTTTTGTAGTCCATACTTTATTATGATAATATGTTTTGTTTTGCTATTGCCGAATTATTGGTGTTTGGCTGTTTGGCTGATTGGTTGTTTGGCTGAATTAATGGGTCATATGCTGCATATCCGCTAGCTGTTGGCTGTTGGTTGATATGTTTGGTTGTTTATTTTTATTTTCAGGCTGAATAATAGTTAAGAACAACTGCAAGAGCAAGCAAGGGTAGCGGAGGGGTTGAAAGCAATCTGCTGCAAGTAGTTGGACAATACTTTTCACCTTCGAGCTAGTTTTTAGACATCATTGTATAATATGCTAATTTGCTATGAGGTTTTATATCTTGAAATTGTTGGTTGTTGAATGAATTATTTTGGGCATTAGTGATATTTTGGAAATTTAAGATTATGATTCGGAAAAAGTTTATTTTTTCCTAGTATGTTTATAGTGATATTTTGTTGTTGGAAGTGCTTAGGAAACACTTATGCCGTTTGGTAGGTAATCACTAGAAAATCAAACTGAAAATCTGTAGGAAATCACAAGGAAGTCAAATTGAAATTCCATAAGAACTTGCTAGGAAATCAGTAGGATGGTTTTGAGATCCGTCACTAATGATCTCTCACAAATTAACAAATTTCCTAGGAAATCTGTTGCAAGCTTGTCAGACTTTTGTCATTACTTTTGGGTCTTTTGTGAGGAATTTCCTAGGGAAAACATCCGTCGGAAGCTTATAAAATCCGTCGGAAAGCTTCGTCACTAAGCATTTCCGAGCATGGTTTTCGTTAGGGAATTTTTCCGTCAGAAATTCGTCACTAAAGGCCTTTTGTGACGGATTTCCTAGGGATTTGGCTGTAGGTAAAGGTCGTTTTTCTTGTAGTTGCATGTTGGTAAGTTGGTTGCCATATGTGTTTGCGTTAATTGTCCTTTCTTATACATGCTTTACAGTATATTTATATTGTTTTTGGAGTGTTACGCTGTGTGGCTTTGAATATAAGTCTAGCGTCTGGAATAGTTATTAGTTATAGCGTATTCATGGCTCTTAAAGAAGTAGGTTATGCCGTTTTAAATATAACGGTGGTATATGGTATGGTTGTTGTATCGTATTAGCAATAGTTATAGTGTTAAGTTGTTGGAGCGCCCTGATAGTTTATATCGCGTTTAACATTCGCGGTCTCTCATAATTAAAAACTAAACGGAAGTTAGTGCCTAAATCTACCGTAAATGATGGGACTCAATCTCCAGGTAATGGTTACGTTGGGTTGCACAACCTCGATAACGAGGATATTGGTGGTTCAAAACGAGGTGTATGTGTCAGCCAGATACCATGTTGCGTTCCCATCCGGTGTTACAAATTGGTCAGTCGCTATACGTAAGTATAATTTCTGTTTCTTTTGTGGTTTCTTCAATGTCAGGTGATTTTAGTGTTATCAACGGCCATTTAGGTAATGGTGATTTACTGGAGACCAATGAGGTTTCATATTCTGCTCGGTGACAAGTTAGGAGAATGTAGAGTACACGCTTGTTGGGCTAATATGTAATCTATCTGTACAGGATTGAGTTTACGCCGTAACCGGGTTGTATGGTTACGCCGTAAACCTATTGGGTGATATTGATAGGTTATTTGGTGCAGGATTACGCTGTAACCCTTTTGCATGGTTTACGTCGTAATGACCTTCTGAGTCACCATAATCTTTTGTTACGATCGTAACAAGAAATAACCAAAGAATGGGCATATAGGGATTACGCCATAACCTATATGGTTACGCCGTAATCTCTTGTCAGTTGAAAAGTAAATTCGGTTTTAACCGAATTTAACCACCCTGTAACTGTAACTTTTGTGAAAAACTAGAAATGGGGTTGAATAGTTTACAACTTTTTAATTTAAGATTTTAAAAGTGTTTATAAAACTTTTAGATTCGACTTTATGTGAATTCAACACTTGCACAATATGAACAATATACTTATCTTCACAATTAATATGAAAGTATGAAAGAATATTGTAAGACAAGAGATAAGAGTAAGAACAACTTCACACGTTAGTTTTTTTCACACCACTACTTCACCAAGTTACTACTATAATCACACCTAACTAACATTACTAGAAAGGATCACCAAGATCTAACTATACTTACAACAAACACCAAGATCTAACAACTACACAACTTTACAAGATTTACAAACGATTTACAATTTATGATATGGATGCAACAAGATTGCAATATATACTTGGGGTGTAATACTTCTTTACTTGATGATGGAAGTATTCTTTTCTTGCACTTGAGGAATTGAGCTTGGATCACTTGGAAACAAAGTTTTATGATTAAATGATCAAAGGATTTTAGTGAGATGTGTGTGATATTTATGATCAGAAAGAATGAGTGCAAAAGGTGAGAAAATAGTGAGGAAAAGTCCAGTATTTATAGGACAAACTGGAGGAGCGTCTACCTACGGGCGGTCCCCTTAAATAGGTGGGCGGTCCCCTTAATTTTAAGGGGGTCGCTCGTGTATTTAAGGGGGCCACCCTAGACTAGGCGCTCCCCAGTTTGTCTTTTGTGTAGGGGGAATTTTCTGAAACTTTTCTAGCCGTTTTAGGTCCGAAAATTTGAAATTCAAAATGTTTATTTTGAATAAAACATTTCTTTTAATTGTAGAAAATGTTTTGTAATGTTTATAAAAATGTTTACAACATTTTATAAAAGTGTGAGGTTGAATAAAAATTTCCTTTGATCATAAAATGCATTAAGCATTTATTTATTCATACCTTTAAGTGATATAATTTTCAAAATGAAAATTTACTACTAATTACTGATTTACGTTTAATTTTGCATTGAACGTTTTTATATTTTGTGATTATCAAAACGTAAAGATGTGAAAAATATTAATAATGTTTTTAGGCATTATTTCTATCAACAATCTTCCCCTTTTTGATGATTACAAAATTTAAACTCATTAAATGTAAAATTATTTTTAAACAAGTATTTAGTGAGTTTTATGTCATTTCTCCCCCTTTTTGTAGAATCAAAAAGGCATCGTCGAGAATTGCTAGTAAAATCGACGGAATAAATGCTCCCCCTTGATGTGTGCTCCCCCTCGTTCGAGGGCACCAAGGAATCGAGCTATGGTTTCTTGGCTACAAAAACGAGTTAGAACAATACAAATATTTCTAACATGTAGCAAGAAGGAAGGAAAAATATGACAAGTGCAAGCAAACATCAAAGCAAAAGATACTTCATTCATTTAGGACAATGTGTGTGAACAACACACAAGCATTCATAAAAAAACAAATATGCTTTAGAGGCATATTAATACATAAAGAAAAATCCTAAATAGCCATAGAAGGATTTTTGACTTGCTTGCGACACAAAAGGGTTTGACGATTATTTGGAGGCATATTACGAGATTAGTTGGTTGGAGAGTTTGGAGCGGAGGCGGTTGTGGAGGGATAATCTCTTTGAACTCTAGGTGGTGGATGAGGTCGAGTGAGGAGGAATTCAATCCAATTGATATCCTCACTTAAAGCAAGGAATTGTTTTTGGGTGAAGATGCAACAAGGGCAATACCCAACATGGGTTTCAACTTGGTTAATGTTGAGGGTGTGTGGTAGGTTTGGAGAGTAAGGTGATGAGGGAATGTTATTTTGTTGTTGTTGGAAGAGATGCATGGCTAGGAGGTTTGATAGGTCTTGTAGTTGATTAATATCATCAACTAGGCTTTCTCTACTTGGAGATAGAGATGATGTGTGTTGAGTTTGGTTCACTTTGAGGTGGAGCTTGAGTGTGAGTAACATGTGAATTGATGGGCGAGATGGGAGATGGAGGATGTGAGACAATTTGGGTTGATATGGGAGTGTCCTTAATGTAAGTATTTGGTGATGCTTGATTGGGGTGATTGTTTTCTTGAGATGGTTCATGATGAGAAGTGAGTGGTCTTGGCATTGGTGTGGGTGAACTTACATTGAGCTTATTTGATGTGTTACAAGGGTTTAGTTTCTTCCTCCAAATGGGTTTCACACTCATTTTGGCTACCATTGATGGTTTGGATGTGGGTTTGTTAGGAGATGTCATTGGTGAGGATGATTGAGATGATGATGGTTGAGAATGTATTTATAGTGGAGGAAAGGTTTAAATTAGGAAGAATGGACATTTAAAGAATCAAATCCAAGAAATGTTTGTGAATTTAGGGAAACAGTAGCTAAGTCTAGAAGGTATTTGGTCAAAAAGTAGAAAAAATACTATTTTACCCGTGATCTGCTAGGGCGGTCCCCTTAATTAGGGGTCGGTCCCCTTAAAGATAAGGGGGCCGCCCTTTATAAATTAAGGGGGCCGCCTGCTGCTATTTCCCAGATTTCCTAAAAATTGATTTTTCTCAAAATTTTATGTGAGGGTTTCTGTTTTGGTGGTTAATTTGCAGCAAGTCCATCCTTTTCTGGCAATTAAAATTTTTAGCACATAGCAATTAAGCATTTAACATTCTACATATATATGACAAGTTGTAAGATAAAACTATTTCACATAATTTTTGGCATATAATCATATATGAATTGAAGACTAAAAGAGTGAAGAGCATATAAAATAGTGACTAGATATAATGCACAAAGAATTATTCATGACATGAGGGTTAAGTTAAAAACGAACCAAACTTTTGTGCAAATACTAGTGTGTGCCTACGTGCGACAAATATGAAGTAGCAATTATTTTGACACTAAGACATGTAAAACCTAGGAAATAATCCAAATGCTCCTTGATTTAATTTTGTTCGACCAAGATTGTCGAAAATATATATTAGATTATATACTGTAAGATCTTAATTTTCACACAAATATGAACTAGAGAGAGAAAGCTAGAGAGAGAGAGATGGAAGGGAGAAACATATGAAAAACACACTAAAGAGTGTGTGTAAAAATGATTCAACCAACACCCTCTCCATGCGTGGAGAGGGTTTAAATATGTCTTACAAAACACCCCTAAAATGGGCTATGGTGTGGGCTTACAGTGGGTAAAGACCCGGCCCAACACCATAAATCATATGATCACTAACAAAACTACGAGCTTTGCTAAACATGAAAATACACGGGGTGACCGAGTCTTTTTCTTGATCCTAACAATCTCCCCCTAAGGGAGGTCACCCCAGAAATTACAATTTGTATCTTAGCATTCTATGAGTTGATCTTTGACTCTGGCTCATAGTCTTTGATTCTTCAAGTACTATCTTTGAACGGCAAGTAGTGATCTTTGAGCATAGTTTCTTTGACTTGTGTGATCTTTGAGCTTTCTTTGAGATCATCAGCCACAGTAAATCTCTTAATAATCCTTGTTGTGAAGGATTGCCTCCATGTGATGTTGTGACCTTCGGACAGGCATGCTCACACCTTTCTGGATCATGATAGCAAGCATCAGAGTTGCGGAAGCTGTGTTGTAGGTCTTTCAGCTATCATGATGGCTTAGATTAGGAATATGAAGTGTGAGCATGGGGTTGTGAGTTGACATATCTCTGGCCAGCAGCTGCAACCGTCGGGATTCCTGCAAATATATGTTAGTAATAAACAAACGAAAGTGTCTTTGTTCACTTTCGTTGAATAAGGTTGCAAGAACCACGGTTCCCCGTTGATCAGTATAAATACTGCCTATGATTAGGTAGAATTCCGAAGAATCTCCTTGACATGGTTTCGCAGCTGTACTAGCCGTTCTCAATACCGGAACGTCTCAAAGCAGACAACACGGAATGAGTGAACCAGTGAGTTACCATCTCACTGATTGAAGAGAAAAATGGATTTGAAAATCAATCGTTGTGTCACTCATGAAATAGTTTTTGTGACACCTCAAGAGTTTTTAATCATAAAACATAGTTTTCCATCCAATGTCAATTCACTTCCTGGAACAAGTTTGATTCATAAATAATCGCACCATTGTTGCTTTCCAGGTGTCACAAGTTTAATCCATGATGGACTTCACATGTCACCTACCGTAGAGCTTGTTTGATGTTGGCTCTAGCAGGATTTCCATTGTCATTGTGAATACTTACGTATCACTCGGATTTTCTGGCAATTCCAAATGGATAATGCGTAGGACTCTTATGATATTACTTGTTTTCACAGTGTGTGAATAACAAACGTAAGTTGAATTAGTGTCCTAGCGAAATATGTGGATGATCTTATGGCTCTAGACTCAATAGTGCATTTTTGGTTTTTAGTAGTCGGAGGCTGGAGCAGACTGCCACCTTTTCAATATCATCTAACTCGGAGTGAGAGAGAGACGATAGAAATGTATTGATCTCCGTGAGAAATGAAACAAGAATCCTTTGAAGGATCTTGAGTGGCTAGGGAGGGTTGTGCAGCGTATCACCGGGTCCATGATATTTGTCTTCAATGTCAGCAATCAACCATGTGATTCTAACAGCATATGTATTGACCCGGTTTCTGCCTAATGTTTAAGGAGGGCTGTTTTCTTTTCACCCTTTATCTTAACATTTCCTTTTCATTCTTCAACCCTTTCAGTGCATACCGAGACTTCATTACTAGTACCTTGTTGGGTTTATTCCAGTACTAGCTCCATCTCAGTCGGCACTCTTCCCTTACTTATACTTTACTACTTTTTTGTATCATACCTAAGGACTTCTACACTAGCTAGTGGATTGTCCCTGGGTAGATCCCTCTGGCTCTGACGGGATCATGGGAACATGGACCTAACCATACCATCCTTATAACTCCGATAAAGTAAATACAGGGTCCCCGGTTTACTGCTATGTTTAAGGAGAGATTGCTTTCTTTTCACACTTTATCTTAACATTTATTTTTCATTCTGTACAACCCTTCCGTACTTACCGAGACTTCATTACTATGTACTTGTTGGGTTTATTACTAATACTGAGCTCCATCTCAGTATAGTTAGGCATCTTCGTTACTCATACTTTCATACTTTTTTGTAATCATCTAAGGACTTTACACTCATTAGTGGATTTTTCCACTGGGTAGATCCCCTGGCTCTGACGGGATCATGGGAACATTGCATAACCATATTCCTTATAACTCAGCATAAAGTTAAATACAGGGTCGGGTCTTTTGGTACGTTTTTTTCGCCATAATTATAAATGTTTGTATAATCAATACGGGTTTTTACGGGACGATGTAAACATCCAAAGCATTAGTACCTCAATTGTTTTGATTCATGAAACTGCCCCCCCCCCCCCCTCAACATGTACACCGATCATCGAAAAATATTTAGCACATAGAGGGCGGAGTACCTGATTGAGTCTTAATAGATCACATTTTTATAAGATTTAATATTTAATACATTCTTCTCCTCTTTTATCATAAAATTTCCTAAATCCTTTGAGATTTTGGATCTTAATGGATTTAAATATGTTAGAAAATCTGGGAGAAAATGTACTGATTAATTACAAGCCGATATTGTAACATCTTAATGCTCCCCCTCAATTTATGAGGGATTCTGTTAGTGTCAGTTATTAATGAGTTTATCTAATGATTTTAGAGTTTAACCAATGAAACTCATGAAAAATATCTATAAACTGGACACATAACAATTATGTTTACACTACTTTTCACTGTACAAAATAACACCTTTTTAAGATGAGATTAACCTTAGTACCAGGAATGATAACTTTCATTCCGCCCAGTTTCTGTATAAGATTGTGTCAATATCTGTTAACCGTCTACTGCCATGAGGGAAAGTATCTGTTCATCATAACATGTGGGAGCCAGGAGCAGGAACATTCTCAGTAGCTAATGGATCTGCCTACGATATCAATCAAAGTTAGGCATAAATGGACATATATTTTATGTTTACTATGAGAAATTTGCCTTGAGTTTTTGTGTAGCCATGCTTGTTTTGATTTAGTTATCGATTATTCAGGTTTGATGAAAAATTTCTACACATTGAGTATTAGACATTGTCTTGAGTCAATCATAATTCAACATTGGTAAAACTTTGGTCAAAGGTATAGAAGTATCCGTCAAGTTAATCACAAGTAACAAGCCCAGAATGAGAGTTAACTGGTAATTGGGCATTTGGTTAGGCCGTAAGTAGTTATCGGGCTAATGTTGCCAAAACATGACAAGTTAGCCAAACCGCTGCCATCTATGTGATCAAACTGCTTTAACGACAAACCGCTATAGAACTATAGTAATCATTTATCAAACCAAACACATAAACTGCTGCTATATCATACTAACACTTTAGAATTTGGCATATTTAGTCCATGGGCTCTCTAATCCTTTTATCTTTTGGTTATATGTATTCTAGGGATAATGAAGGTTTGAAAAACTGGCACAAGTGGTCCCTATTGTTTTCTAAAGCTAGGAATGACTTAGAAAATTGCACAAATGTCCCTAAACTTTCTAACAAATGATAAATTTGACCTTTTGAGTTACCGTAGAATCACTCCCCTTTCAAAATGTAACCCCACTAAATACAAAACCTTTTCTAATTAAGTATATGATGATTTAATAAGCTCGTTAGATGTCATAAATTTGAAATCACTCCCCCCTCAATCAATGACATGTTTTCTAGTTTAAGAACCGTAGTCGTTGATTGAGTGTCAAATTTTGAGAAAATCAAGTTAGATTAATTTTCAAACAACACTTTTCAACCGTATGTAGCATAAATAATTTTCTGAAGAATCATAGACGGAAAATTATTTGGATAAACAGAAGACTTCTTTTCTTTATCAATAAGTAATGCACTGAAGCGTACATTAGATCGAGGGTGCACATATATAAAGTAATCCATGCCCTGGGGAAGTTAATCACCCGTTGTTAGGAACAATCGTCTTTTTGGCGACATGCTTTCTTTATTTTGAAGAACGGGTTGCAGTCTGAAATAACTGCAAACCATTAAGCCATGTTTTGAAAAGTTTGAACTTCCGTTCGAGCTTCATTTAAAGAACCGTGTCATTATTGAATGACATTTCTAGGTCCGTAAATGTTATCGATAAACGGAAGACATGTCTTGAAATTTTTTTTTGGTATTTTCTATTTTCTGATTTTTATGGTTTTTGTAGGTTTTATATTTTTGTATTTTCTTTTGGTTTTAAAAAAATGAACATATATACATAGGATACATGAAGCAAATCCATTACTCATCCTTGTCATCTTAAAGACGTTTGAGTGTCTCTGGCTTCATACACTTCATGCCAAGCCGCGGGAGAATGAATTCAAATCGTTCTCTGGGCAAAGCCTTAGTGAAGATATCCGCGAGTTGATACTCCGTCCTCACAAAATACAGCTCAACTACTCCATTCTCTACTTGTTCTCTAATGAAATGATGTCGAATGTCGATGTGTTTAGACCGAGAGTGCTAGACATTGTTGCAACAGAGAGCTATGGCACTTTTGTTGTCATAATCTGACAACTGAGAGCTCATCCATAGAATCTGTGCACAACATCCAGACATAGCAATGTATTCAGCCTCTGTTGAAAAGATAGATGTGCTAGTTTTCTTCTTTGATGACCAGCTCACTAACTTATCACCAAGGAACTGAGCACTTCCAGATGTGCTTCTTCGTGTGTCTTAACAACCTGCATGATCTGCATCTACGTATGCGGTTAGTGCCATGGCGGTGTCTTTTGGATACCAAAGACCCATGTTGATGGTGCCTTGGAGATACCGAAAGACCTGTTTAACTGCATCAAGGTGCTTTTTAGTGGGCTTTGATTGATATCTAGCACACATGCACACAACAAAAACCAGGTCAGGTCTACTGGCTGTGAGATACATCATGGATCCAACCATACTGCGATATTGAGTCTGGTCAACAGGGACCCCAGAGAGGTCCTCATCCAGTTTTGATCGCTCCACCATGGGAATGTCTACAGGGTCACTCTTATGAAAATCAAATTTCTTTAAAATTTCATTAGCATATTTAGATTGGTTTATAGAAATGCCTCTAGGATTCTGAGAAATTTGTAAACCTAAGAAAAAAGACATTTGACCCATCATCGACATCTGAAATTTAGAGCTTATTTCATTAGAAAAATGGTCACAATCTTTAGAATCAGTCGAGGCAAATATAATATCATCAACATATATTTGAACATGAAGAGTGTGTTTGCTTGTTGTCCGAATAAATAGAGTTAGATCAACCACACCCTTAGAGAATCCATGAGCCAAAAGAAACCTTGACAGAGTGTCATACCACGCCCATGGTGCTTGCTTCAAGCCGTAAAGTGCCTTCTTCAGACGATAGACGTGATTCAGATGATCTAGATCAACAAAGCCCTCTGGTTGGCTGACATAGACTTCTTCTTTAAGCTTGCCATTTAAAAATGCAGTCTTTACATCCATTTGATAGACCGTCATGTTTTTGCTAGCAGCATTAGCAATGAAGATTCTGATAGCTTCAAGTCTGGTAACCAGGGTAAAGGATTCCTCAAAATCAATACCCTCCTCTTGACGATATCTTTTTGCTACTAATTGTGCCTTATTTTTCAACACATCACTATACTCGTCAAGTTTCACCTTGTATATCCACTTGAGAGTAATAATCATGGTACAGTCCGGAGGTGGTACTAATTCCCATACTTGCAGTCGATCAAATTCATGGATTTCTTCTTGCATGGCCTCAAACAAACAATCTTCAGTGACAGCAGATTTGAAGTTTTTTGGTTTAACTTTTGACAGTACAGAATTATAGAAGCACCACAAGGCGTTAGTAGCAAGCTATTTCTGGGTGAATACAGGTCGAGAAGGGTTCCCAATAATATTATCAATCGAATAAGATTCGGTCTATTTTCGAAGATGTTCATGAGGTTGAGTGGATTGGTTGGATTCAGCTATCAAAATTTCCCCAGATGATAATGCTTCAGAGCGCGGGTTTAGAGCAAATACATTAACAAAGGGTTTGCCATTTGCTAGAGCAAAAGGATTTACTTCAAAAGAATGGTCAGCTGTAACACCATGATGTACCGAAGAAGATTGATGATCCGAAGATGATGGGGAATGATTTCCTAATGGTGCATCTTGATCAATGGAGATGGATACCGATGGACCGGATGGATTGACTGGAACTTGAGCTACAGGAACAGGAGGTACTAGACGATCAACAGTTGGAGGTTCAAAATGTTCATCAAACATCGGCTGTAATAAGATCTCTAATTCTTTATAGGTGAGAGGTACATAAGGTGCCACAGAAGTAGGATTAGGTACAAGCACAAAACTGATAGGTCTAGGCATCAAAAGGTTAGGTGCGTGTCCTGAACTAGAGTGTACAGGAGCCGTTTGTCCAGTCAGCTCATCAAATGTAACATGAATGGTTTCCACGATTTGGCGGGTTCATTTGTTGTAGATTCGGTAACCCTTCCTATTTGGTGCGAACCAACAAAGAACCCAATGTCTGCTTTAGCCTTTAATTTGCCAAGATCTTCACTATCGTTAGTTGGGTAGCATAGCGCACCAAAGACACGAAGAAAAGAAAGATTCGGTTTCTTGTCATGCATAAGTTCATACGGGGTTTTGTTGTGAAGAGTATGTATTGGCGATCGGTTTTGGGTGTAAAAGGCAGTAGCAATAGCTTCTGCCTAAAGAAACATTAGAGCCTTGAAGAAGATCAACATAGTCCAAGCAGCTTCTACAAGAGTGTGGTTCCGTCATTCGACAACGCCATTCTGCTGAGGAGTTCTCGGAACAGTTTTCTCGTGAGTAATGCCGACACTTTCATAGTAAGCAGTTAAGTCTTTATTGACAAATTCTGTGCCATTATCAGTGCGAACATTCCTGACCGTCTTGTTGAGACCGACTTGTAGTTGTTTTAGCAGTTTGACAACAAACTCTAGAGTCTCGTCCTTTGATCTAAAAAACTTTACCCACGTAAACCTTGAATAGTCGTCAACTATGATAAGAATATATTTCTTCCCATTAATACTTTGCACTCTTATTGGTCCGCATAAATCCATGTGAAGGGTGTGTAGAACTTCCATAATGGTGTTAACCATTTTGGGTTTGTGGGTTGCTTTCTTGCTCTTTCTAAGTTAACATGCGGAACACAGATGATCCTTTTGAAACTTCAACCTAGGTAAGCCTCTAACAAGATCTTTACGAGCAAGATCATTTAAGGTACCGAAGTTTAAGTGATTCAAACGACGATGCCACAACCAGGATTTTTTCTTTGAGGCTTTAGACAATAAGCAAATGGGAGAGGACCTCATCATGTCTTCAACAAATATGGTGTATAAGTTCGTGCCACGGCTGCCTTTAGATCGACACCATCTAAATCTTTGATGAAACATGTGTGCTTTCTGAAGGCAACTTCAAGATCGGAGTCGCAAAATTGACCAACAGAGAGAAGGTTGTGACCAAGTCCTTCCACATAGTATACCCT
Source organism: Tanacetum coccineum (assembly GCA_026074375.1). Classification (NCBI taxonomy): domain Eukaryota; kingdom Viridiplantae; phylum Streptophyta; class Magnoliopsida; order Asterales; family Asteraceae; genus Tanacetum; species Tanacetum coccineum. The sequence continues at coordinate 28,400 of BQNB010022018.1, read as the reverse complement.
AGAGATCACACTGTCACTAATTACATAATCTTCATAACCCATAATTGCACCAAAATGATCATTTCTGAATCTGACAGTCCCGATAAAATTTTTCACAAAATTCCTAAGCCGTAAGCGATCTCCAGTCATATGTTTTGAGCAGCCTGAGTCCAAATACCAAAGGACGATCTGTACGACCTGCATTTGAACAAAGACGATAATTGAGAGTTTGAAAAATTGGATCCCCAATTGCAGTTGGGGTCATGTTGGTTAGAGCAAACAAGATTATATTCCACAAGAGTGTTATTTCCCTGTGGGTCAGCAAGCATGACACCACAATTAAGAGCAGTAGGCCTAACTAAAGGGCACTGTCCTCCTAACGGGATTAGTCTACCAGTGGGCTTCCATTGTTTTACAGGCACTACTTTAGGTTTAGTATTCCTATTTAAAGGGCATTGTGCACCTAAAGGGAACATTCTACCAGTGGGCTTCCAATGATATCCCACGGTGGTGAATACTTTGCCTGTGGGCTTCCATGATTGTTTAACCTATTTGACTCTCCAAATTTTTCTGACTGGGGGTAGTTTGGAAGACTTCAAGGAATTTTCAACACATTTATCATGATTAAAGTAAATAATGCATTCATTACATGTCTTGCAAAGTGAATAAGAATTCGTATTAAATATAGTACGCCTAACGCTAGTACTTGAATCAACACGATTCTTTTTGCTCAGTTTTGACTTATTTTTCCTATGGTGGTCTTCTACTTTCTTCTCGGGCATACTGTTAGCTGGCAAGATCTTATCATTCATTTTGTTGCTCTTAGACTGAAACCTTCTAGCTTTAGTGGCATTGCTTACTCCTGTAGAATGAATAATAGGAACATTAGTCTTTTGAATAGTTGGGTGCTTAACAGGGTTTGTTGTGTTGTTGACTGAAGTTTCCAATGGGTCAGCAAAGTTTACATGCTTTTTCCTAGTTAAAGGTGTAGTAGCAATAACTTTATCTCGTTTGTTACGCGCTTTAGGACATGAGGCACTCACATTTTCTAATAAATCCTGAGACCGTTTAGTGTAAACACATGCATAGTCAAGACTATGATGAGAATGTCGTTTACTTCTAGCCTCTTCGACTATCTCACGGAGAGTATCTAAGGTATCCCTAAGGTGGTTGAGATAATGGTGATGAACATCCATATTGTTTCTCTGATTTGGAGGAATTGATTCAACCTCAATTGCATACCTTTCAAAAACAGAAACCTTTGGTGATTCAACATTGCTAGTGATGCATGGCATCTTCCCCTTGAGTTGAGTATTTAGATTTTCAATTTCAGTTTGTAAAGAAGTTGTCCTTTCAATGGTTTTATTACGCGTTATTTTAATGGAGTTAAATAACTCTTGATAATGCTGTTTAACCTTTTCATTTTCAGCTTTAAAATGTTCTAGTTGTTCTTGCAAAGCTGTGACAGTTTCGGTTAAATGTAAATTTTGAGAATCTAGAGACTTATAGTCAAAGGTGCTTATCTCATCACTTTTGTTAGCTTTCAACTGAGAAATTTGAGCTTTCAACTTACGGATAGTGTTTTTGTGACCTTGAATCTGATCATCCCGTTTACCGAGTTCAAAAAATGCATCAAATTCAGGAACATCCTTAGATGACTTGGATTTGAAGTTTTCAATATTTTCTTTAAGATGTTGATGCTTTAATTGTAAATTAAGGTGAGCAATCTCTAATTTTGAAAAATCCTTGATCATGGTATCATGATCATCATTTTGAATTTTTTTCAAGTAATTTGGAATTCTCAGCTTCAAGTTCAACAGCACGAGTCATTGCAACATTATAAGCATTAGATAAATCATGAAATCGAGATGCAGTTAAAGCAGAATCAGTGACAGTATAAAACACATCCTGGGCAATACAATTAGCAATCAAATTCTCATTTGTGATGAGGAGATTTTTACGTTCAATCTCCCCACACTTTTTGTCGATGACATTCTGGTCCACTTCAGCTTCCATATTTTCAAAAACTGCTTTCATAGCTCTAACTTCTTTAACAAGTGATCTTTGAACTTCATCAAAATGTTCTTTGAGTAGATTAAAAAATGGAATGATTTCTGTTAAGTAACACCATTTTGTTTGTTCAAAACCCCTTTCCCCTTCAGTTATTCCCGTTGGTGTAATCTGTTTTTTACAAGTTTTTTCAAATTCCCAAAAAAGTTGAGTAATTACATACAGACCAATATTTACTTGACTTGTAGTTGGAAGCGTTTGGGGGACCAGATGGACAGGAGTATTGGGTGGATACACTGTAGTAGGTGGAAGAATTGCCAGGGGTGGGGCATTTGTTTTTAGATCTTCTGCTCTTTGCTTAAGAAGGTCTTTGGACCAAAATACTTGTTCAGGGGTTAGTTGGGTCTGAGGTGTGAAAGTGGCAAGAAATTTTTTTTGGAGTAATTAGGAGGTATAATTTTAATTTTCTTTTCCACACACACAGGGTCATTCATTTTCTCATTCATTTTCTGCCTAGTAATCTCGGCTATCTTTAGGTCTTCCTCAAATGATGTAACACTTACAGGGACATGATGCGTCTTAAGAATTTCATCACCATCATAAAGTGCCGGTTGAACCATTTTGGCCTTTCTGAGGTAAAAAGGGTTCTGGGCACCTATGGCCGTTACAGCATCTTGGTCATATAATTTTTTAGGTTTTAGCATCACATGAACAATTTGAATGGAATGATCTTGTGAGTATAACTTATTCTCGAGTTTATCGTTTAATTTTTCAGATTTGAAAAATCAGTTAGGAATTTGGTTTCTTTCTGTTTAAACTCATGTTTTAAAGCAGTTACAGTTTCCTCAATTATCTTGTTGCTCTTAATAGTCGAATTAAGTTATAACTTAACAGAATAAAGTTCCTTCTTAAGATTTTCTTCCTTTTTATTACGATCTTGAATAAGTATACTCATTTGTTCATCCATTTTCTGTTCACGAAGTGTCAGATCAAACTTAGCACGTTGTTCATACATAGCAACTTGTTGCTTATAGATATTAAGTTCAGTGACAAAAGGGTCATTAGGAATGTACGTATTATTATCATGCAACACATATGAATCATTTAGAACAGAAGATGCACAACTTGGTTCAACAGAAACTTCATTGATTGTCAAATATTGTTCGTATGGAATAACATTACTATTACCTATATCGGCACCATTTGAGTCAATGACATGTTTCTGTTATACTTCGTTATGAGTCTTATGTTCGTCCTGATTATCATCACAATGATCAATAGTATTTTCTAGATCATGTACCTCAGATAAGATGGATGCATTTGATGGACTGGCTTGTAGATTTGCTGGCCAAGTTGAGGAAAAATTGGCCATGAATATTGATTGAGCAGTAGGTTCATCATCAACATCTGAGTCGAAAGCATCACATTCATCTGCCTAGAAAATGTTGTCATCATTCTGTGCTAAGTCTCTTACTGGTAGATCATCTACATCTGCATCAAAAGTGTTAGTTTGTTCACCAGCCAGAAAGAGCAGCTCTTCCTTATCCAGTATTGCACCATTCTCTTGAGCTTGCATCAGCAACATCTTGTCCTTGAAGAAATCAGAATTCTGTAGACGCTTCAGCAGAGTACAGTTCCATGCGATATGTCCAAGCCCATTACAGTTATAACACTTGATCGGTTTTCCTTGACCCGCATTGGCATTCCCAACTCTATTATGTGCTCCCCCATTTCCTGCTGCACCAGCTCCCTGAGCAAAGTTTCTTTGATTATGATTTTGTCGCCCTTGAACATTCTAAACCACGATCCTACCACCCTGAACTGTTGCTTGATTGCGAGTGTTAGAAGAGGTTCAAAATTGGTTGTTTGTCTGAGGGAGATTTACTCTGAATGATTGTGCAAGAAGTGCAACTTGTTTGGTGAGCGTGTCAAGTATTTCATCAGTTTGGGTGTATCTAGAGTCAAGGTAGGAATTTTCAGCAAATTGGGGAAATTGAAGAGATTGGACATGTGGTGACTGAAGAGGTGTTGATGATGGGGGATATTGATAAGACTGAACATTTGACGATGGTGTATAAGGTTGAACGCTTGAGACAAAAAGCAAGTTGATCATTGGTAGTTGGAGTGATTTTTTCAATAATTAGTTGATCTTGTGCGGCATGCTTCTCATGTTGTTTCAAGTATGCGTACATTTGTTCATGGTTTGTCTCTTTCATTCCCTTGTTTAGTTTAACGGATGCCACAAACCTATCCTATTCAGGTGACATGTTGTTCACAAACTTGGAATTTAGCTGAATGTTGGGCATTGTCATTATGATATTCCTCATGTCATTGATGAGTTTGTGGAACCGGACATAGTACTCATTGATGTTTTCTCCAGGAAGCATCTTAAAACGTTCAAATTCATCATAGAATTAAGATTCTCTATCCTCTTTGGTGAGCTCAGATCCCGCAAGAAGCATTTTGACATTGTCCCAAATAGCTTTGCTTCAATGTTGTGATTGATGAGCTTGTAGATGTATTTGGGTAATCCTTGAAGCACAATGTTGGTTGCACGGACATCAACATCGAATCGTTTCTTTTCATTGTCATTAAGATCATCACATGTGCGAGGCCTTTCTGGTCCAAGAAGAACACCGCCTTCAGGTGTGGTTCCAAGTGTGTCCCTGGTGGTTCCAAGCTCAAATGGACCATGATCAATTGATTGAAGAATGTAAATTCCATTTTCCTTTCCCCTACAATACAGCCGGATTCTTTGTGACCATGAGTCGTAATCAGTCCTATCGAGCATAGGAGGGCGGGTATCGGAACCGGCCGCTTGAATATCATCGGAATTACTAGACATGATTGATTACTTGTATTATGATAAACTTTGGATCGGTACAATGATTAGTGATTGTATGTTAAAAGTGGTGATTGAGTGTTTGAAGTGGTGAAATGTTGTTCAAGTTTGTAAAGATTACAGGTTGAAATTTGTCTAAAAGTCCAAATATCCAAAAGCTCACAACTCGCTGCCCTGTAACTCGCTGGAAGAGACTTGACAACTCGCTAGCAAGAAACAAAATGGACAGAGTTCCTGTTCACAAGTCGCTAGAAAAGTGTCTTCAAATAACCTGTAACTCGCTGGACGTAACTCGCTGGAAGAGACTTGACAACTCGCTAGCAAGAAACCAAATGGGCAGAGTTCCTGTTCACAAGTCGCTAGAAATTTGTCTTCAAATAACCTGTAACTCGCTAGATCCAACTCGCTACCTGCAAGAAAAGTTAACTCGCTGACCTAAATCGCTACCTGCACAAGAAGACAAGTCGCTGACACAGTACTATCTGACACACAGTGTACTATTCTGACAACTCGCCAGTACAGTACCCCAACTCGCTACGAAGATCTTCAAACAGTGACTTAACTCGCTGGGAAGAAAAACTTGTACTTTCACCTAAAAACGCCTAAAAATCACCCTTTTGAACATTTTTGCTTGGTTTCTTTTGCACAACTCAATACTAGAAGGCTATAGCAACTATAAACATAAACTTTAACACCACAAACGTCAAGATCAAAGAAAACTAAGAACAAGACTATAAACCTTCAAAAACCAAACTTTTGATCTAAACTAACCAAGAAAACGCACACACAATCTAGCTAATCATCTCATGGGCTCTGATACCAATTATAGGATATTGGATATCATAACACAAGGGAAAGAATAGGGGTTGGCCGATTTATAGAGAGAGAAAGGAAAGGATTTCTAGTGAGAGAAAAACCTTATGTGTGTTATTGATAAAATGAACAACCAACCTCTTCCATGGCTGGAAAGTGGCTTATATATTGAGTTACATGCCCTAGAAAATGGGTTATGGTGTGGGCTTACATGTGGGTAAAGACCCGGCCCAAAACCATAAGTCATACGCTTACATTACATCTACGAGCTATGCTATTCTAGACAATACACGGGGTGACCGAGTCTTTTTCATGGACCTAACAGTAGTGTATTTTCTTGTAACACAACCATTTAGGCTACGAAGAAAATAAAATGCATAGGATATATATTATCCTTTATCAATCGTTTAATACGATAAGTCTATAAAATCATTAAACATGATGTTTCCCAAACATCATGTTATCATAGGTGAATAAATAAGAATATTGTTCTTATTTGATAATTTAGTTAAAAGTGAATTTTAGCTTTAAATTGTCCGTTTATGTTGTATGAGCAATGTTTACATATGTTGTTAGTTTGCTCATGTTTGGTTTTTTACAAATGACACATTTACCAATTGCATTGCAATGTAAATTGCTTGAATATATCGAACGAAAATCCAAGTCGTCAATCCTAATTCATTGTGTATTTTATGCATGTATTAAACATATTAGTATAATATTTAGAACACAACCATTGGATAAGTAGACTCAATATGGCATCATCAGCACACGTGTGAGTTATGATCCGATGCGTATTCTTTTCATTTAGAAAATGATGTAATTATTTTCATATCAATCAAGTATGATTGAGTTATGTAGATCCAAGATGATATCTTTTGTTATATTTTGATATAATCTTGAAACTAAACAAATAAGAATCCGATTTCATGTCCATAAACGAAAACTTGTCAATTAGATTCAATAAAGATATCAATCATAATTTGAATAATGAATTGATATAATCTCGAAATCTTTCTTGACCCTCACGAACACTCATTTAAAAGAAAATAGATAAATATTCAAATAGTGTATTCCATTAATCTCAAGATTAGTTGTAAGGTGAGGTTGATGAATAATGATAAGTTAACTTATTCCAAGATTGTCATAAATTTTACTTATGCGAAAAATTATTTGTTGTTATGTATAATATACATAGTTTTTACATTTTATGAGTATATAAATGAGTTTTCTAACCATTTTTATACAACACACATCTTTTGTAAAATACTATATGTTAAAAAAATATAATTATGTGTGTATGTTAAAACCATGCAAGCACAAGCATTTTCTTTTTCTTAGTTACTAATGTATTGATACAATCTTTTTTTCTGTTTAACCAACCCAAGGTCAAACAAAGCAAGTTGTTGAAAATATTTAAACGTGTTGTTGAAAATAAATTAAATCGTTAGAAATGTTTAGGTGATTAGTTTTAACATATTTAATAATATACTTGACAAGTTATTGAACTCTTATTTCTAAGTATATTCCCATACTCGAAAAGATTTACAAGATGTTTATGTAAAATTTGTAAATTAAATGATCTATTCCTATATGTAATGTAAGAACAATTTCACAATCTTAATGCAAGAAATCTAGCATAAGTTCTAGTTATGCATAATCCGATAAAACTAGCTACAAACAAATAATGTACATGGCACATGTGCTTAGACATTCAATTAGCTTAATTACAAATAGAAACGATCATTTAATAATTTCTACTAACAAACTTAAGACATAAAAAATGCACATAATCATATAGCATAACACATAAAATGTTTGTCGTCGTTTGTGTATTAGATACAACAATGTATACATAGCTCAGTTTTATTTGAAAACAAATTAGTTTCCTCCGCATTTTAAAAATTAACTAATTTTAATATTTTTGAAAGGTTAATTACATCATTTTTCAAAGATATACCGACTAGAGATGTCCGACTCAAAAGGAAAAGATAAAATACAAGTATTACATTAAAACGAGACTCAACGTTTTGGGCAATAAGTAGTATTTTGCCTTTCTGACTAACTTAAGTTTGAAATAAATACTTGAAAGTATTTTTATATGAAAGTAGATTCAATTATTTTCGAAATGGCGGGTGTTACAACTTCTACAGACTTACGGTTGATTTTATATGAATTTTTAAAGTTTCTGAAAAATTGTTGAATCAAACAGGTGGTCCCCTTAAATATAAGGGGCCCGGCCAGAAATTAAGGGGGCCTGCCATACACTTTAAGGGGGGCGGCCATCTGACACTTAAGAAACTTAATATTTTGCCATTATATGGTGTGAGCAAAATTGTTTACGTGGACTTGTGGGCAAGGGAAGGTGTACAACAAGGTCTGTGAGGAGCGGGGTGGAGTGTATGAGCGCGGGGTGTGGAAGCATATAATACGAGAATAGTTAAAAAGGCATGCGGATTTTTGGGATTTAATATTTTAAACCTCGAGCTAGTATAATTTGTGGTATTTAGCGGCCACGAGCGAACGTAAATACAGGGGATAGGTGTAAGCGGGACCGCAGACGGATGCGACATGATTCAGGTAGGGATTGAAAGGGCGCGGCCCTTCATGTGGGGGGTGTAGGGAGGGGGAATGGGGTATTGTGGCGTGACATGGGGGAGAGCTTAGGGGGGGGGGGGGGGGGTCATGTCCTCACAGAGTACACTTGGGTAATGAGATTAAGAGGTCTGTCGATAGTAGGGGTGTAGTTTGTGTGTTTTGGATTAATCATCTGATAGCAATATCGGATTCAGCAACGACATAGAGAGCTCGAGTACCACAATCGTCGAGAAATCATAGAGGGGGGTGAATACGTTTCCATTTAAAAACTTAAAATATTTCGTATCAAATTATCCATCAAGTTAGATGCAATATGATAAGTGTGGATAATACATCTATATCCACTAGAACATGTTATAGCAATATAAGCACAATCACAATGTTAACTTCTATCTATGACACAATTATCATCCAAACAATATAAGCAACAATCAACACACATATAGATCTAATGCAAATATAAATGTAAGGCGATAAGGTAAATAAGGATGTAAAACGAAAAGTAAAAGAAAGTGCAAACCGGACGCGATGATTTATAGTGGTTCGGTCACGAAGCTCCTCTTCGCCCTACTCCACTCCCTGAGTACCCAACTCAAGAGTTACTTCACTAGTCAACAAGCTCCCTTTAGGCGGAGAAAACCAACACAACTAAGCTTACACCGATTTTCGACACTAAGCCAAATGTCAAGTTTTAATCCTAGCTAGAACCAATCTATCACAACTAACCGTACGACTTCACAACAATTCGCGACTTCTCTTCACCACACAACTTCACTTCGCTTCACGACTTCACTTCACTTCACGACTTCACTTAGACACTACTACGATCACACCAATCTAACACTACTTACTAAGATCACCCCGATCTAACTATACTTCCTATGATCAGCATGATCTAACAACTATACACACCATGATCTAACTATTACACAAGTTTAAAATACATGGACTCGATCTATACATTGTGAATGTAAGACATGTCACGAATGCACTAACTAAACTACATAACTTTGTATCTTGATGATAACGAGAGTTCTTCACTTGCACTTGGAGGAATAAGCTTGAATCACTTGGAAACAAATGTTTATGATTACATGATCAAAGGTTTTTAGAATATGTGTGAGATGTATAAACTGATTTGGGACAGAAAGAAAATGTGCAAAAGGTTAGAAAATCAGTGGGGAACAGTCCAGTATTTATAGGCAATCTGGGTGGATTTTCTCTGGTCGGTCCCTTTAATTAGGGTGCCGGTCCCCTTAATAATTAAGGGGACCGCCCTTATAATTAAGGGGGTCACCCAGTCTGGACGCTCCTTTTTTGTCTTTTCTGGAGGAGGTGTTTTCTGGAATATTTCTAGCTGTTTTTAGGTAGAAAATTTGAATTCAAAATATTTATTTGAATAAAACATTTCTTTTAAATCTAAAAATGTTTTGTAAAAGTTATAAAAATGTTTGTGACATTTTTATAAAAAATGTGAGGTTAAATAAAAATTCCTTTGATCATAAAATAAATTAAGCATTTATTTATGCATACCTTAAGTGATTTACGTCGGGTGCAAACTTCGTTGAAGCAGACTTGAGACGTCGAGAGATGTTGTCGTATGAATGCATTGATGATTTGTGATCACGAGTAAATTAAGCACTTTACGTTATGTGTTATGAGTTACATGTTTGTCATCACCAAAACATGAAGAGAATGTATAGATTAAATATCGTAATATTTCTACCAACAGACTTAATTAGCTACATAGGATATTTTTCATACAAATCCTGTACAATGGACAATTAGGCACTAAATTGGCCCAACAATCTCCCCCTATTTGGATAGAAAAATAGCCTAAGTTTTATCAGAAGTAAGTGAGCAACATGGCTTCTTCTTACTCTGAATTACAACAAAATAAATGGCATAAAGCTCGATTCGCTGTAGAAGTGAAGCTCTTGCTAAGGCTCATTTCAGTTTATGTTCGTCAACCTAAACTGATGTGAAGATTCTTTTTTAGCTTGTTTACACTTCTCGATTCTTACTTTATTGTAAAAGTGAAGCTCTTGGTAAGGCCTTCGTCAGTTTCTATTCCGCAACCTAAACTAGATGTTGTTTGAGTACCTGAAGAGCTGGAGCTGAAGTAATTTCAGGATGACACAAGCTGAACAATCTTCAGCTTGTTTACACTTAGGCGATTTTATGTTTAAATCTTCTGACTGAAAGGTTCAGGGAACTAACCCAACAATCTCCTCCTATTTGAATATACAAATAGCCAAGTAAAAATCAGTAGTAAGTGAGCATCATGCTTCTTTTTACTCTAAGTTACAACAAAAATAAATACAAATAATTGTATACCTTGTTGTAAAAGTTGCTGAAGTTCTTCAGCATTCTTGGCGGTTCAGTTTAGTATTTGACTGGGTTTGGTGATCAGTTAACTAATACAGCGTCCAAGAATTAATTCGCTGAAGGATGAAAACTGAAAGGGATTCAGTTTGGCTTCAACAATCGAGTTCAAAATTGAAAAATCCGCTTTAGTTTTGGGAGTTCGCTGACCCGTAGTTCAGCTTTGCTGGTTCGTGACCAGGGGGTTTAAAAAGCTGAAAGTGGTTTGGTTCAGCAACGGGTTCAGTTCAGTTTTGGAAGTTCAAAACTGAAGGCTCGATTTGCATGACACGTGAAGTTTGGCTTTAGTTTCATTCAGTTTAATCAAAACTGGATATTCCATTGTATCCATGATCCACTGAGGCCCAAACAATTATATATACCCACAACGCCCAAACCTGTGAAGCCCCTTCCTTTTATAATACTCAGTTCGAGTATAAAGGAAATACTGAACACGTAAGTGTCAGTACACCTTTTTATATACCCACGAAACTTCTTCAGTTTTGTTGTAAACTGAACAAAGTCAATAAACTGAGCAACCACCATTTTTTCATGGCTTGTGTTATACGTACCCCCTCTGGAAAACTATTTGTACCCCCTGTTTTTCCGGGTTTTTTTTGTTTTTTTTTTAATTTTTATAATTTTGCTTATATTATAAAACTGTAAAACTGAAAGCGCGGAATAAAAATTATAAAGTTTAACGAGTCAAAAGTATAAAACTGTCAAAAAATACGGAACATAACCTGATATAAAACTGCGTTGTACTGTAAAAGGGATAAAAAAAAGAATCTTTTGTACCTATTTGGTACTATTCGGTGAGCCAGGAGTACCAATAGTAGCACCCTTTTTTCATTCGGTTTCTATAAAGGGTGCCCCTATTAGTACCCTCTGGCCCACTGCATAGTGCCAAAAAATACAAAAAATTCTTTTTGTACCCCCTTTTTTACAGTGCAACGCAGTTTTTTATCAGTTTCTGTTCCGTAATTTTTGACAGTTTCATACTTTTGACCTGTTAAACTTTATATTTTTCGTTTCGTTTTTTCCGTGTCACAGTTTTATAACATATACAAAATTATAAAAATACAAAAAAAATAAAATACAGAAAAAAAATCGAAAAAAACCGGGGGTACAAATGGTGTTTTCAGGGGTAAATATATCATAACCCTTCGATAAAACTGAAGAATAACATAAACTGGTGAACATGACAGTTATCCACGCCACATATACAAACCATGGAGCCCACTTAGGCCCATTTTTATTTGTATTCACGAATCACACCCATTCTCTACACCATGTATATCTCTCAGTTATTGTACAAGACTGAATACACTACATTCACCATCTTCTCATCTTAGTTTCACAATAAGCTAAGCAATATATGGAGTATTAATCTTTTCATCCTAATCAACCATATATACACGCGAAACTCACTGAAGCACACCCACGATCTACACCCCTTTTCATTAGTTTCTATAAAACTGAACAAACATGTACATTTTCAGTACCAGTTTCGTGATTGTCAGATGTGAAGTCCCACAACATCTTAATTTACCACTCCTCTCTTTAAACGCTCAACAACCCTAATCACCCATTCATTCATGATGACCACGGCTGCCTGAGGTTCTTTAACCACCACACTCATTCATCTCCCATTCTAACATCACATTCGTGATTGTTGTTGATGCCATTCAAGCTATCAACACACCATTTTCCCAGCATAACCCAATACATAACAACACCGACAACAACCCAGAATTACTCATCTTCACATAAAAATCCCATCATCATCTTTGCACCCTCCGGCCATCACCACACTAGTAACAACACAAAAACCTTTATAAAAGAATTGATTCACGATGAACAATCCCACCGGCTGCAGTCGGGTGGTTTCTTCTATATTTTTTATTTGGTTTTTTAGATCAGTTGTTGTCTTGAGTATGGTTTTTGTTTGATGATTTAATCTGGGTTTCGTGTCTGAGTTCTTGAAGATGAGTTTTAGATAATATTTGGATCTGGTTTTGTGTTCTTTTTGAGAGAATGTGATGTGAGGATTGATATTGTATGTGTGAAGTGGGGTTTTTTTTTGTTTGGTTGTGGGAGATATCTTATCTAGTCGGTAAGATAAGATATAAAGCTGAAGGAATTGTTCTTCAATTTCGTAACAGGTGGAGGTTTTGGGTTTTGTTTTTGGGTTTTGTTTTTGGCTTTTGACATAGCTCAAATGCTATTAGTATTCTTTTTTAAAAGAACCTGGATCATAAAAATAATTCATAGGCTTTAATACCACTTGTTGATCCTTAAAATCATGTAAACATATAACTATATATTTAACCCGAGACCGATAAGATACTAATAACGCAATTTGTACTTTTCAACGTTGAACTCTTTATTGATATAAATTAAAGAATTATACCCGGTTGTTGACGGAACAACAACCTGGATTGAATGACAAATAAACTCTTCTAATATGAACCACAAGCATCTTCGTTTAGTGTGTTCTAGGAGATGATCAAACCTATCAACTACATTTAGTATATTTAGGAATGAAGACCATATAACACTACATTACAACTGATATATAAAGAAGGGGAAAGCTTCTCCTAGAAGCTTTGACAAAATTTAAGCCCATGTGCTCTTTCCTTCAAAGGACAAAAACAAATAATTAAATAACTATTTGCTTTTTAGCAACTCTTGTATTTCTGTCATACTTTTCTTCTTTATGCATTTGAGAAAGATAAAGTTTTTGCTTACATAAAGTACAAGTAAACCACTCTTATACTTTATGTCTTCTTTTGCTTTTAGCTTTAAGAAAGTTCCCGCCAATGCCAATCTTCAGGTTGTAGTGATGGTCTTCAGAGAGTTAGTAAGCTATTGTAAACACTTACTAACTCCATCATCCTGACCTGGACCTTTCTTCACTCGCTGAGAACCGCCTCAGTTTGTGTCGAGTCTATTTCTTCAGACTCTGAAGGACTACTTTATGACTCGCTGAACATAAATGTGTTCAGCGACTTAATTAACTACGTAGGATATTTTCATACAAATCATGTATAAGGGACAATTAGGCACTAAATTGGCCAACAGTCTTTCATTTTGTTGAGGCTTTCTTGCAATTGAGAATTGTTGCATAATGCCTAACTTTTCATAATGAGCCTGAAGTATTGTATTTTTGAACTCAGTTTCATTGTCAGTTCGAACTTTCTTAATATTGACGTTAAAATTCAACTGAACTTGAGCAATGAACTTCTTGATCGTGTCAGGAGCCTCATCTTTCGTTCGAAGAAAATATACCCACGTATAGCGAGAATAATCATCAACGATCATCTATATATACTTTTTGCCATTAATACTTTCTACCCTTATTGGTCCGCATAGATCCATATGGATCAATTCCAGCTTAAAATGAGTGCTTGGAACCAATTTAGGTGGATAAGTAGCTTTCTTGCTCTTTCTCCGCTCGCATGCTAAACATAGATGATCCTTTTCATATTGAATTTCGGGAGACCATCAACCAGGTCTTGTTCGGTTAGCTGATTAATAGTACCAAAGTTCAAGTGCGAGAGCCTTCGGTGCCATAACCATGATTTTATTGAGGTGGCTTTGGACATAAGGAAAATGGAAGAAGAAGCTGCCATATCTGAGATGGAGATCGTATATAAATTTTATTCACGAGCACCTGTTAAAAGATTATCTCCTTCCAGATTTCGGACATAGCATGTCTTAGATCGAAAAACAACTTCCAAATCATCGTCGCAAAATCACCCTACACAGAAGAGATTGTGTCCAAGACCTTCAACATAATATACATGACAAATAGTAAAGTTGCCATATACATAATCGCCATAGCCTATGATTGCTGCAAAGTGTTCGTTTCCAGAGCGGACTGTGCCCATGAATTTCTCTACGAAACTTTTCAGCAGTTTTAGATTGCCACTCATGTGCTTTGAACATCCACTTTCAACAATCCACAGAACTATTTGGATCACTAGCATCACATGAGAAAAACACAGATGGAAGAGTAGACAGTTTATCTACCCATTATTTAACGGGAACCAATGTGTTAGACTAGGATACAACATTTGTTCTACTTTTAACAACAATCGGACACGTGTTAGTAGTTATGCTCTTAGGGGACCAACCAACATTTGGTTTTGTTTCATATCATTTTTGCCACTTCTGACTGATTTTTATCTTTGTCCTCGTGTACTTTCTAAGTGACATTGTTTGCAAAAATAGTGAAGTTGAACTAGAAGCACTAGTATAACACCCCCATTTTTAACATATAGCAGCAGAAGCTAATCTGGGGTATTATTTCATAGTACAACAGCCATAATCATAGAAAATGAATTGTAAAGATACGTTTTTGGAAAATTTAGTTATCATTCATTTATTCATCAGAGTTTTACAAAAGAGAGGTCCCAAAATCTAGAAACATAAAGTTTGAATGATAACAATTTAGCCATCTTCAAGTCCGTGCCACTCCGTAAAAGTTGCTCAATTTCCTGAGATAAACATGCTGAAAAGGTCAACACAATGGTTGAGTGAAATTCATAGGTTTTTGATAAAAAACATGAATACAAGTTTAATAGTGTGTTACGTTGTTATACACCCATAAGTGTAATAATTGCATATACAATTATCATGGGAAATAGTATTATTGCCCTAAGCTCATGATATCAATAAGTTAACATGGAAATCACCGTAGTGACATTGGTTGAGGAACAAATGTCCTCGTAGAAAGGTAACTTGCCAAAGTTACCAATTATAATCAAATATAGTGCTATTGGTACCAGAAAGTATAGGTACACCAAGGGGAGTCGTCACACCCCGATAGATCTATCCATAATATTCGCGTTCACTCGCAAGTGACTAATGGTTCATGATTAAGAAATATTAGCAGTGGAGGGTACTTAGGCTATAATATATCTGGCATACAGTTAGAAAAACACTTGCATTTATGGTTTAAGCATGTATCCCCCTCGCGGGTTTATAAAGTATTCAAAAGATTTAAAATGCGAGGCTATGAACTCACCTTAACAGGGAAATCTGATTGATGGCAAAAGTATATGAAATAAAAGTAACGGCCTCCTCACATAACCTGAGGGTAATATGTCAAGTCTTAGTGTGATTGTTTGTTTTCAAAACTTTATAAAGTTTAACATACATCTTACTTTGATTTATTAATTTATGGAAATATTGTATCACTGTTCGGGCTATAATAATTCAGAGGTCATACAATAAACGTTTGAGGAGCCATGACACTTTAAATCGTAAATCCAGCAAACTTGTTAAAACGTTTACCCAAATGAAACCCCTCGCATGAAATTCCCTAGTAACGTGATACGATAAGATTTTAAGTTTCTTTAAAAGGTAGTCGATGATAAGTTACGTTAAATATATATCGTAATTGTTTTATAATGCGTCGATCGATGATTAATAATGATAAATGTGTCGGGTTTTAATAAAATCAAGTCTTATAATATTAATATATATTTTTATAACTAATATAAAAATATTTCATTTTATACCTTTAAGAATGCAAAAATGGCAATATATACCCTTGGTTTATAAACTTTTACAAGTTTAGTCCTTTATATAATAAGTATATATAATTTAAACCTTTAAATTTAGAACTTGGCAAAATAGGTCCTTATAGTTATAACTTTGGAATAATGAAATTTTCAGCCCCTCTAGTTATTAATTTAAGAAAGTTACGACATATACCCCTTGCATGGAAATAATTTACAAATCAAGTCCAAAAAGCCATGCAAGCTTATTTTAGGGTTCCAAATGATATTTGCAGGTTATAGCTTATTAGAATAAGCTAAAATAAGATGTTCTAACGTAACAAAAGTTTAGAAAAAGGATTCGTTAGCTAGAAAATCAAAACGGGTCGTTTTTAGGGTTTTAATCAAAAACGCATGGGTTTGAGGATTCAAGGCTTTAACAAGAGTTCATATATGATCTTAAGAGTATTATGAACATTCTAATACAGATTATAAGCTTATTGAACAAGATTTTGAGCTTACTTGAGCTAAAATGGGTCGAAATGGGGTTTTCGGGTTCGTACGCCTAGTAACGACTTCAAGGGTTCCTTTCTCTTGATTCTTGGCTTCTATTCTGAGCTTAGGGACTTCACTTGATCCTCCTTGGTCTGATTTAAGACTCCATTTGTGTGTATGATGAAATTTGAGGTGTGTTTGAAATGGTGGGGGAGTTCGGCTATTTATAGGGGTGAAAACACCTTGGTGCCCAAGTTTAGGGTTTGATTAGTGTCCTAGCTAGCTGAGGTGATTAAGGGATGCTAGTATGATGAGTAAGGTAAGCTAGAAACTAGCTATGAAGAGGTGGAAGGGGTGTGTGGAGGTTCGGCTGCCAAGGGGGTGTTTGGAGTGCAAGTAGCTTACAAGGAGGTGATGGAGGTGCTTGTAAGGTGCTTAGGGAGATAGTAGGTTAGTCATAGAGGTGCTTGAGGTGTTAGGGTGCTAGCTTAGTTTAAATGGGTCAAAACTAAAGAAAATGGTGACGGGTTAGTTAGGTGCGCTTAAGATTTAGGGTTTTTAAAACGAAGATTACTGTTAGGATTAGATAGATCGGGTTTAGGATTAAGGTATATGTATAATATTTGGGTTTAGAGATTAAGATTTAATATTAGGATTTGTTTTAGGATTAAGATTAAATGATAAATTAGGGTTTAGGTTTAGTTTTTTAGGTTTTAAAATGAAATAGGGTTTTAGGGTTATCATTAGGGTTTAGGTTTTAGATTAAGGTTGTAGAATGACTTTAGGTTTTGTTTAAGGTTTTAGGGGTTTAGATGTTATGCATTGAGTATTGTACCTTGTGCTAAAGTGGTGGTAAGAAATTAGAATGAAAACGGTAAAAAAATGAGCTTATTTGAATTCATGCTTCATGATTTTGTACATTGTGCATTAAGGACTTGTACATTGATTTAGAGGGAAAATATATTTCAAATGTTGTGCATTGTACACTTGTACACATGCTTTGAATACTTGCACATTCAGTTTATATGTATACATTACATATAATTAGGGTTTTGATATAAACGTTTAACGTTTAAAGCCCGTTTTGATAAAATGTTGTAAATGTTATGTTAAATGGGTAATGTACTTGGTAAAATGATATTAAGATATAGACTTGACATATTATGATGTTTACATGATATAAACATAGATATAGATGACATTGGTAGAGGTTGCGTGAGCTCGTTTACTTTAGAGATGCAAGTTACGTTGCATAATGAGATAAAGCAAAAATTTCCCTGTAAAAAGGTGGTATATATATAATAGATGGATATTACAGTGCATCTAATTTAATAGATGGATAATTACATTGATGAAAATTGCGGGTTGTTATAGTCTCCCTCCCTTAAAAGAAATCTCGTCCCGAGATTTAGTTGGATGCCGGAGTGATGTTTGAAAACAGATGTGGATACTTGGCACGAATTTGATCTTCGCGTTCCCACGTAAATTCTGGTCCTCTTTTAGAGTTCCATCTTACTTTGACTATAGGAATACGACTTTGCTTCAGTTGCTTGACTTCTCGATCCATGATCTCCACTGGTTCTTCCACAAAGTTGAGTTTGTCATCGAGTCGAAGCTCTTTCATTGGAATGACAAGGGATTCGTCAGATAAGCATTTCTTTAGATTAGAAACATGAAAAGTACTGTGGATATTACTGACTCTTCAGGAAAGCTCAACGTTTAATGCCACAAGGCCAATCCGTTTCAAGGAATTTTGAAGTCTAATGTACCGGAATTACCTTTCCTCCATGTTTTGAATCGGATGACGCTTTACTGGGTGACACTTTTAATATAACTCGATCTCCCAACTTGAAATTCTAAAGTCTTCACTTACATTGGCTAACTTCTTTGGCCGCTCTTGCAGCTTGCAAGTGTTGTCGAATTTGCACTATCTTTTCAGTGGTTTCATGGATTATTTCTGGTCCCGTAAGTTGAACATCTCCAACTTCGGCCCAGCAAACAGGTGATCTGCACTTTTGACCATAAAGTGCCTTAAATGGTGCTGCCTTCATACTGGCATGGTAACTGTTATTATAGGAAAACTCTACTAATGAGGTAAAGTTTTTCCATCCTTTTCCAAAATCTATAACACAAGCTCGAAGCATGTCTTCAAGTGTTTGGATGGTTCTTTCACTTTGTCCATCGGTTTCAGGATGATATGCCGTACTCATGTCTAATTGAGTACCCAAAGCACTTTGTAATGATTGCCAAAATCTGGACGTGAAATGACTGTCATGATCCGAGATGATAGATATTGGCACTCCATGTTGGGAGACTATTTCTTTTATGTATAACCTTGTAAGAGTTTCCATACTATTTGTCTCTCGGGTAGGGATGAAATGTGTGGATTTAGTAAGACGATCGACAATGACCCAGATTGTGTCATATCCGTTTGATGTTTTGGGTAGTTTTGTGATGATATCCATCGTTATTCTTTCCCACTTCCACATAGGAATCTCCAATTGTACCAGTAAGCCAGATGGCTTTTGACATTCTGCTTTAACTCTAGCAATGTTAAACCGCTTGCCAACAACTCAGCGATGATTGCCCTTCATGGTTAGCCACCAATATAGTTTTCCTTTAGATCCTGATACCTCGTGAGTCAGAACCTGTGAAATGGAATTACATTTGATTTATGGACTCATGCATGATCAATCTCTCAGATGACCCGAGTGGTAACCAACTTCGATTCTTGATACATCGGGTCCATCAAATACGTATTTCCAAATGACTTGTCGATTCCTCGTAAGTTTTTAGCCTTGATGTTTTCTTCTTTGAGTGCTTCTGTTTAAGCTTTGAGAATTTGTGATAGTAATTTTGGATGAATGGTCATAACTAATGATCTAACTCAGAGTGGTTTGATTTGTTCCATCCGGCTTAAGGCATCTGCTACAACATTGCCTTCCAGGATGTAGCGAATTCCTAATTGTAATTCTCAAGCAATTCTAGCCATGACGTTGACTCCATGGTTCAACTCTTTCTGATCAGGACATGTTGAAGCCTTTTATGAACATGAACACAATACATTTATAGATACAGATGGCATTGGTAGGTTGCGTGAGCTCGTTTACTTTAGTTATGTAAACTATGTTACATAATGGAATAAAGCGAAAAATTTCCCTGTAAAAAGGTGGTATATACTTTAATAGATGGATAGTACATTGCATCTAATTTAATAGATGGATATTTACATTGATGAAAATTGCGGGTTGTTATAGTCTCCCATCCTTACAGAAATCTCGTCCCGAGATTTAGTTGAATGATGGAGTGATGTTTGTAAATAATCGAGTGAACAATTTACAAATCGAAAGAAGTCTAGAGACTTATTTGTATGATGGTAATAATGATAATGATTAAATGATCAAAAAAGAATTATTTGTACAAACGGATTGAAAGAGAATTGTTTGTACGAATGCCATACACTTAAGTTCACTCATTTATAATTTGTCATTTACAAACAGAGGCGTCCCAATCCTTGTAACTAAGAATTTATAAATTTATAGTTCGGTGGTTTATAATTTCCTTATTCAAATGAAGAAGCGTCCTAATTCATTTCAATAAGATGATTATAAATCATCCTACTTAAGCATAAAACATGATATCAAAACGGTGTTAAGTAGAAGATGTTTCCTTGGCGGTATGATTTTCCAAAATCATGAGAAGAATAATAAGACATTAAATTGCATGGTACTGATCCAGAAGTCACACTTGGAGAATTTGTTATACAATTCCTCCTTTCTGAGTAATTCCAAAATTATTCTCAGATGATCTGTGTGTTATTCTTTGTTACGAGAGTAGATGAGAATATCATCGATGACCACTCTCACAGATTTATCCAAGTATGGTTTGCACACACGATTCATGAGATCCATGAATACAGCAGGTGCGTTAGTTAAACCAAAAGGCATCACTTGAAATTTATAGTGTCCGTACCTTGTTCTGAAAGCAGTCTTGGGAATATCTTCATTCCTTACTCTTAGTTGATGATAACCTGATCTTAAGTCAATTTTCGAGTAAACACTCGATCCTTGAAGTTGGTTGAATAAGTCATCGATCCTGGGTAATGGGTAACGATTCTTTACAGTAAGTTTATTTAACTCCCGGTAATCGATACACATTCTGAAAGATCCGTCTTTCTTTTTAACAAATAAGACAGGAGCTCCCCAAGGCGAAGTACTTGGTTGGATAAAACCTCGGTCTGCCAACTCTTGAAGTTGGTTAGATAGTTCATGCATTTTTGAAGAGCTAATCTGTAAGGTGCTCGGGCTATAGGTGCCGCTCCTGGAATTAAATTGATTTGAAATTCTACTTGGCGAACTAGGGGTAGGCCAGGTAGATCTTCAGGAAAAACTTCTGGGAATTCTCTGACTACTGGTATGTCTTCCAGTCGTTTTTCATCAGATTTCTTCTCCATTACTTGAGCTATGAAAACTTGACATCCCCTGGATATATACCTTTTGGTTTTTATACAGGATATGAGGTTTAGTCGAGTTTTACTTTGATCACCTCGGATGATTAAAGTTTTACCATCGATTGGGATGTGGACGACGTTCTCATCACAAATAATTCTAGCATTATACTTGGATAACCAATCCATACCGATGACAACGTCGAAACTATCTAGTTTAATCAGCATAAGATCAATTTTGAAAGGTTGGTTTAACAAGGTCAGAGTTGCACCCTGAATAACGATATTATGAAATAGCAAGGTCTAAGGGATTATAATTGTATTATATCATGAACAACTTGCCTTCATACTTTACATAGTTAAAATTTGACAAGTGTTGTTATTTATACCACACATCCCGTGGTTAGGTTTTAACAAAAACTATAACTAGAATCTAATCTAGTAGTCTGAGGGTCCTTTGTTTCCGTAGTTCCTGGTCTGATGGCCCACTTTGTTACAAGTCTGACATCTGACAGTAGAAGGTCCTGTATGATGTAGAGTGCATCTCTTACACAAAGGATGGGGTCCAACATACCCACGGTTTTCAGTTGAGGTAGCAGCATAGGCCCTGAATGTTTCCTGCCTTCTATTCTGTTGTTGGTGGTGATCATTGTTGTGGTTGTCATTGTTGTTGTTATGGTCATTTTGGTAGTTGTTATTGTTGAAGGTTCTTCTATCATCAAGCTTTCGTTTGTGATCATTGGTTCCCTGCACAGAATTATGCCTTATTACTTGATCCATTAACCTCTGGGTTATGTTAATGGCTTCCTCCAAAGTTTAAGGATTTGAAGCGGTAACATTTCCTTCAATACTTCTGGGTAATCCTCCGATGAAAGCTTCCATGTGTTTCTCGGTGTTTGGCACCATAGTGGGACACAAGGTTTCCAATTCCTGGAATCTTCTCACATATGTCTTGAGATCATTCCCCTTTAAAGTCAGATGGTAAAATTCGTCTTCCATCTTCTGGACCTCAGTTCGAGGATAATACTTCTTTATCAAAAGCTTCTTGAATTCAACCCAGGTAATCTTGTAAGCTTCTTCTATCCCAATAGGTTGGGCAAAAGAATTCCACCAGGATAGAGCTTCTTCAGTTAAAGTACCAGTAGCAAACTTCACCTTGCAGTCTTCGGTACAGTTGCTACGGGAAAACACTGATTCAGTTCGCTCAAACCAGCGGATAAGTCCAACAGCTCCTTCTGAACCTTTGAAGTTGATAAGTTGGCAGCTCATGAACTCTTTGTAGCTGCACTTTCTTGCTATAGGAGCTTTTCTTTCTTTGGTGTTCCTATTGGTATTGTCAGCATTTGCCATTGTTGCAGCTTATGCTTCCAGAGCTGCGAAAACACTATCAGCAACTAGTTTCTTGATGGCGGCATGAGTCATGGCTGGTGCTGCAGATGTTGATGTCCTTTTGGGAGGCATTCTATCAACATAAGACAACACGGAATAAGAGTGATATTACAAGTCATTGTCAAAATTTTCATACATAGTGGTATTGGAATCATTTAACATAGATACTTAATTGATACAAGTTCTAACAAAGTAATACACATCCCTTGGTATAACATTTGAAATCTAAGATTTTGAAAGATGAACATTTAAACAAGCATTTGACTCATTAGATTCCTCGGGGACTGGTTCACTTCCTAGTGGTCGTGGTATGATCCATAATGAGTTATCTAACTCTGCGAAGATTGACTCATCAAAGGGGTAATCTGGTGGTGGTGTAGTTGACCTAATCGGTGATGAAGATCCTACTGATGAAGATGGAGATATTGGAATGGGTGATTCAACAGGAGTTTTAGTGTCTTTAGGTGGTGGAATCTCTTCGGGAGGAAAGAAATCTCGGGAATCAAATATTGGTGGTAGCATTGGAGATGGAGGCACAACAGTTGGTGGTGGAATAGTAACTTATGGCGAACTAATGGCATCATATGCTTGCATGACCTTCATATAGGGGTCATTATGAAAAAGTGAAAGAGTTGGTGAAGCTATTAGAACTAAACCAGATGAATTATTTGAAGATTCAGAAGAAGTATTTCCCGGTGAAGCTGGGAAACAGTCCGGGAAAGCCGGGATATAGTCCGAAAAGTTAGAGGAAAAAGCATCCTCAATATCAGAAGTAGGGTGGTTGGGAGAAGACATCACTCTGTTAACAACCCATCGGTAAATAACATAAGTTATTTATATAATAGTATAATAGTTAGGTATCTTCACATACTATTCCAGAAATGTAGTGGCACGAAGGATTTTCTTGGATGGAAAAAAGAAAAGTAGTTATAGTTAATGTTTTAACCTTGTTCTCTATAACCGTGGCTCTTGATACCAATCTGTAACACCCCCATTTTGACAAATATAGCAGCGGAAGCTAATCTGGGGTATTACTTCATAGTACAACAGTCATAATCATAGAAAACGAATCGTAAAGAGACGTTTTAGAAAATTTAGTTATCATTCATTTATTCTTCAGACAAAAGAGAGGTCCCAAAATCTAGAAACATAAAGTTTGAATGATAACAATTTAGCCATCTTCAAGTCCATGCCACTCCGTGCCAAAAGTTGCTTAATTTCCTGAGATAAACATGCTAAAAAGGTCAACACAATGGTTGAGTGAAATTCATAGGTTTATGATAAACAGTTTGAATACAAGTCATTCCCAATTACTTGAGATAAACATGATAAAAGGGTCACCACAAAGGTTGAGTGAAATTCATAGGTTTATGATAAATAGTTGAATACAAGTCATCATAGACAGTGGGTTACGTTGTATACACCCATAAGTGTAATAATTGCAATGAGTACAATTATTATAGAAAATAATATTATTGGTTGAATACAAGTTATCATAATAGTAATAATTGCAACGAATACAATTATCATGGGAAAAACATTATTATTTCCCTAAGCTCATGGCATCAATACGTTAACATGGAAATTACCGCAGTGACATTGGTTGAGGAAAAAATGTCTCCGTGGAAAGGTAACTTGCCAAGGTTACATATTAAGTCAAATATAGTGCTATTGGTACCAAAAGTATAGGCACACCAACGGGAGTCGTCACACCCCGATAGATCTGTCCACAATATTCGTGTTCACTCGCAAGTGAGTAATGGTTCATGATTAAGAAATATTGGCAGTGGAAGGTACTTAGGCAATAATATATCTGGATAGCATACAGTTGGAAAAACACTTGCATTCATGGTTTAAGCATGTATCCCCCTCGCGGGTTTATAAAACATTCAAAAGATTGAAATGCGAGGCTATGAACTCACCTTAATAGGGAAATCTGATTGATGGAAAAAGTATATGAAATGAAAGTAACGGCCTCGTCACGTAACCTGAGGGTAATATGTCAAGTCTTAGTGTGATTGTTTATGTTTTCAAAACTTTATAAAGTTTAACATACATCTTACTTTGATTTATTAATTTATGGAAATATTGTATCACTGTTCGGGCTATCATAATTCAGAGGTCATGTAGTAAACGTTTGAGGAGCCAGGACACTTTAAATCGTAAATCCAGCAAACTCGTCAAAACGTATACCCAAATGAAACCCCTCACATGAAATTCCCTAGTAACGTGATACGATAAGATTTTAAGTTTCTTCAAAAGCTAGTCGATGATAAGTTACGTTAAATATATAACGTAATTGTTTTATAATGCGTCGATCGATGATTAATAATGATAAATGTGTCGGGTTTTAATAAAATCAAGTCTTATAATATTAATATATATTTTTATAACTAATATAAAAATATTTCATTTTATACCTTTAAGAATGCAAAAATGGCAATATATACCCTTGGTTTATAAACTTTTACAAGTTTAGTCCTTTATATAATAAGTATATATATATTAAACCTTTAACTTTGAAACTTGGCAAGATAGGTCCTTATAGTTATAACTTTAGGAATATGACATTTTCAGCCCCTCTAGTTATAATTTCCAAAATATTTACAATATATACCCCTTGCATGGGATTTATTTGCAAAACAAGTCCAAAAACCATAATAATGATATTTTTGAAATCCAAGAGAGTTTTGCAGCTTATGGCTTATTAGAATAAGCTAAAATAAGTAGAGTTTACGAGCTTATAGCTTATGAAAAGGGCTTGTGATTGAAAAAAAATCAAAACGGGTACGTTTTAGGGTTTTAAAACAATTCGAATGGGTTTGATGTTCAAGGCTCTTAACAAAGAGTTCCTTCATGATCTAATAGAGTTTATGAACAACCTAAAACAGTAGCAAAGCTTATAGGACGAGTAGAAAAAGCTTACAACTTGAAATGGGTCGAAATGGAGGTTTTTGGTTCGTGTAGCTTGGAGACGAGTTCTATGGCTTCTTCCTTGGAATCCTTGGTTTCTAAACACACCTTGGGACTTCTATACTTCTGCTAGTGCAAGGCTAGAGCAAAGTTTTGAGGTGGAGAAGTGTTTTTGGAATGAATGAAAGTGTGTGTTTTGGTTCGACTATTTATAGGCAAGAACTAACTTGGTGCCCAAGTTCTAGCTTGATGTGGTGGCTTAGTTATAGATTAGTGATTCATGGCAGCTACTAGGGTGACTAAGGAAGGCTAGGGAGTGACTATTGTGAGCTAGAGTGATAGCATAGCAAGGTGGAAGGAGATGGAGAAGTTAGGGTGATGACTAGGGGTTTTGGAGACTTGGTGGCCAAGTTGGGTGACATGGTGGTGATGGAGGTGCTTGTAAGGTGCTGGAGTGATGGTGATGTGGTGGTGAGGTCATGGTGATGAAGGTGGTGGTGAGTCATGGAGGAGCTTGAGGTGTTTATTTAGTTATACATGGCTGTTTTTGGACAACCAACATCAGTCCCGGTAATTTGGTTTCCATTTACAAACCGCAATCCTGATTAACCTCAAACCAGTGAGCATGGTTAGATATTTGAGTCCTCTACAACTTTTAGTTTTACATATTTAGGGGTTACTATACAAAAATTTAGAGATAACAGCCATTTACTACAGGTATGCAGAATTTGCGTACTTTTGCCATTTCGGCTATAACTAATTCATCCGACATCGAATCGGGTTGAGTCCACCGACAAAATGATCATAAGACATAGGGCTACAACCTAGTATTTTTACTTAATACCCAAAACCTACTGATTTTGCCCAGATCTTATGTTTTAATAACGGATCAGATTCTAAAAACTATGAACTAGTTTAAGGTGTAATGGGTTTGTTATGGTTTTATGATTTTGGTTTAGGGTTAGATGAATTAGGGTATTTAGAATGACTTAGGGATTAAGTTTAGGGTTTAGGAGTTGTGCATTGGGTGTTTGTACCTTGTGTTAAAGAGGTGGTACGAAATCTAGAATGAAAACGGTGGTAAATTGAGCTTATTTGAATTCATGCATTGTTGATTTGTACATTGAGTATTTAGTACTTGTACATTGGCTCTGAGGGAAAATATAATTCAAATATTGTGCATTGTACATTTGTACACATGCTTAAAGGCTTGCACATTTATTTTATATGTATACATTACATATAATTAGGGTTTTGATATAAACGTTAACAGATAAAGCTCATTTTGAAATAACGTTTTGAAAAGTACGTTAAATGAATAATGTACTTGGTAAAAATGATATTAAGATATAGACTTGTCATATTAGGATGTTTACATGATATAAACATAGATATAGATGGCATTGGTAGAGGTTGCGTGAGCTCGTTTACTTTAGTTATGTAAACTACTTACATAATGGAATAAGGCGAAAAAACTTCCCTGTAAAAAGGTGGTATATATAATAGATGGATATTACAGTGCATCTATTTTAATAGATGGATAATTACATTGATGAAAATTGCAGGTTGTTATAACTACCAAATCCACCCATACCAAAAGCAAAACCACCAAAAAAAATCACATGCCTGCCACACTTCTTAACACCACTTATAGCAAAAAAACATACAAAATCGAATATCAAACAGAACCCACCAGCATCTCTTATCAAATCTCATCAGCTTTCACTACACTTTGTTTTCAATAACCAAAAATCTTTTTATAAACAATTTTAAACACTTAGCCAAGAAAAATAGTAACCTGCTAGAATAGTTGATTCATAAAAACAATCTAACACACATATTTTTATATCTTTGTTACACCACTGTCCAGGCACACAACTTTTATACACAATTTAGACAAGTTTATTGATAAAAACAATCTAACACACATATTTTTGATATCTTTCATGACAACCGCATTTCAGAATTCCCAGCATAACCACCTTTTGTACCAGGAGATGTAGATTCCCAGCAAAACCACCTTTTGTACCAGCTGCAGATGCATATTTTAATAGAAGAAGAAAAACTTTTGCTAACTGTGTGAATGGCAGCAGCTACAGGTCAAGACTTTCAGGAGGAAAAAAAAAGAACCCACCTACTTTTGATGTTTCTTTCATATGTAGTATATATGTAATTTAACAATAGTAGCCTCTCCTAAGCTTTCATGTACAACTTTTGTCTCGCAACGATTACAAATGCGGCCATAATTAGCAGTATTAACTTCTCCTCTCCCGTTGGTCGAGTCACTTTGTCCCTTACCATCTTGATGAAACCGTGCTTAGCAACCCCGATCACCGCCCGCCAAACGCCCCGTAACATAGTGCGGCCAAACAAACTTGTTGTATACGAAAATCAATAAACGATTATGAAGGAGAAGTATTCAATGCACTTTGATATCCACGATCCAATCTCGCATACCGTAAAGTCGTACATTAGGTATGATTTTTTTTCTATGACAAGTATTGTTTTTTCTTTCGTGAAGATTTCAAATAATATAAAATAAGAGAAAATTGGATATGCGGCATAATTATTTTATTATTAACCAAGTAGATTTACCTCTTTTTATAAATGATCTTGTCACATGTTATTCTTTTAGCGGATCATATTGTGTTCATCAGTGGATCACAATCGACAATATTTGGCGCGTATATTATCCAAAGTTTTTAATTGCTCTATATTGGCATAAAGATAATTGCATTTTTTTAATCTCTTAAATTCTCTTTTTTGTTTTACAAGAATGATACATGTTCTATTGTGATTAGAAAGAGATAAATCAAAATAACATAACCTCATGTTATGTTAACGGAAAAAAAAATTAGAACCTCATGTTGTAAGCCAAAAGTTCAATATAGACCCAATATTTGTCATAGACCCAATGAACTAATCCTAGCCACTTATTTTTTCATCAAAAATAAAAAAATTCACTTTCCATCTCTTTTTTAAAAATTAAATATTTCACACACTGTTAATCGTTACGCAAAACAAAACATACCATCGCGACGAG